>VKOC01001380.1:0-108636 GCA_009364415.1 Spea multiplicata | reverse complement strand
CTCTGTGTGTGTGTAAGACAGACGGCCTGAGTATCTCTGTGTGTGAGACAGACTGCCTGAGTCTGTGTGTGTGTGACTGCCTGAGTCTCTGTGTGTGTGTGAGAGAGACTGCCTGAGTGTGTGTGAGACTGCCTGAGCCTGTGTGTGTGAGACTGCCTGAGTCTCTGTAGGTGTGAGGGAGAGATGCCTCGAGTCTCTGTGTGCGTGTGAGACAGACTGCCTGAGTGTCTGTGTGTGTGTAAGACAGACTGCCTGAGTATCTCTGTGTGTGAGAGACTGCCTGAGTATCTCTGTGTGTGAGAGACTGCCTGAGTCTCTCTGTGTGTGTAAGAGAAACTGCCTGAGTCTATCTGTGTGTGCGTGTGTGTGAGAGAGAGAGACTGCATGAGTCTCTGTGTGCGTGTGTGACACACAGAGACTGCTCGAGTCTCTCTGTGTGCGTGTGTGAGACAGAGAGACTGCTCGAGTCTCTGTGTGTGTGTGTGAGACAGACTGCCTGAGTCTATGTGTGAGACAGACTGCCTGAGTCTATGTGTGAGACAGACTGCCTGAGTCTGTGTGTGTGTGACTGCCTGAGTCTGTCTGTGTGTGTGACTGCCTGAGTCTGTCTGTGTGTGTGTGTGACTGCCTGAAGTCTTGTGCTGTGTGTGTGACTGCCTGCGTCTGTCTGTGTGTGTGTGAGAGAGAGACTACCCGTGTGAGTGTACGAGAGACTGCCTGAGTCTCTGTGTGTGTGTGAGAGAGACTGCCTGAGTCTCTGTGTGTGTGTGAGAAAGACTGCCTGAGTGTGTGTGAGACTGCCTGAGCCTGTGTGTGTGAGACTGCCTGAGTCTGTGTGCCTGAGTGTGTGTGTGTGCGAGACTGCCTGAGTCTCTGTGTGTGTGTGTGTGACTGCCTGAGTCTGTGTGTGTGAGAGAGAGACTACCTGTGTGAGTGTATGAGAGACTGCCTGTGTCTCTGTGTGAGAGAGAGAGATGCCAGAGTCTCTGTGTGCGTGTGAGACAGACTGTCTGAGTGTCTGTGTGTGTGTAAGACAGACTGCCTGAGTATCTCTGTGTGTGAGAGAGACTGCCTAAGTCTCTCTGTGTGTGTGAGAGAGACTGCCTGAGTCTCTCTGTGCTGTGTGTAAGAAGAAACTGGCCTGAAGTCTATCTGTGGTGTGTGTGTGTGTGTGTGGCCGTGTGTGTGTGTGCGTAGTGGTGTGTGTGTGAGAGAAGAGACTGCATGGTTTCCTGTGTGTGTGTGTGGGAGCTGCCTGAAGTCTCTGTGTGTGTGGAGACTGTCTGTGTGTGTGTGTGTGTGAGAGAGAGACTGACTGAGTCTGTGTGCGACTGCCTGAGTGTGTGTATGTGTGAGAGAGACTGCCTGAGTCTGTGTGTGCGTGAGAGAGACTGCCTGAGTGTGTGTGAGGTTTTTATTTTTTAGTACACATTCTTCTAAACTTTGAGAATACTGGGGGGGGTTTATTTTTTATGCTTTTGTTTCTTATTTTTATTTGGTAAGTGGTGTAAATGACCTAATTGTTGCGATATACGTACATTTGTGGTTTTTGTTATGTCTTGTAAGACATTCCTTTTTTTAATCAATGATGGTGTTACATCTGTAAGAGCCCTCTTTGCTTTTACATTTACTGTTGCATTATCATGCAAGATTCCTGAAACATTGGCAGTTATTATGTCTGGTGACTCACCCAATGGAAAATGTGTTCCTTTCAATATCGATTGTTCATGGGGCAAATCCTTAGATGGGTCTGTCCTTTTCGCAAAAACGTCTGACGAAGTTGACGGTAGGTCTTCAGATTTACGGAGACTATCCCTAAGTGCTCGGTTCAGCGATAAGGATAACTTTGACTCTGTGTGAAAAATACAAATAAATAAAAATGTTGTACATGAAAAAAAAGTATCTTAATGGTGTTTTTTGTGTCACTGCTTAGTGTTTATACTTACTAGGTTTTTGATTAGAAATCAATAGTTGATGATTCTGAGAGCTTGCAGGCCTATCACAGTCACTGTTGATCAGCACTTTGGGACAGAGGTTGGAATTTGTATCGGTTGTTTCTAAAAGAACCAATAACTTATTTAGAGAGTGCAATTAGACACACACAGGAGTACACAGTACATAAAATTGTTACGCATACAACTAACAACGCATAACCATCCAAAAAATAAGAACCAACAGGCTTTTCACCGCCTTGTAAGGTGTGCTGTATCGTGATGCCCTCTTTATGTATAGACTCAGTTGAAAACGGTTTCTTATTTCTATGGTAGTTGTCAGCTGGTAAAATCGCTATAGTGTTTTCCGGCAAATATTTAAACCTGTATATGGCCATGCACACAGAGGCTAATGTTGTTAGCTGAAAAGGGCCAATGTAATCTATGACTTCCTCAGAGCCTGTAAGGTCCCGTGTCCGTGGTCAGACGGCTACAATGACCCAGATCGCCCAAAGGTGGTGTTCAGGGGTTATTGCGCAGTAGCGGAGTGGTCAAGGCCTGATGCAGGGCGACCGCACCCTCCAGGGCGCCGAGCACCCAGGGTTGTGCAGCCACATACCAGCACCCTGACATAGCAGCGGAGGTTGTCCAGATCAAATCACAGTAATAACTTGCAGGCACCCTGGAGCAGGTATGAGACATAAGAGAACATAGAGATGGGCAGGATGCTGCAGACTTGGAGTAGGGAAGCTGAGCAGAGTACAGGAGAAACAAGAGGAACAGAGCAAGGACAGAGAACAAGGCAAGGAACACAGGGGATGGAGTGAGGAGCCATCCTCGGACGCTTCTCCTTTAAGCAAGGATAGGACATATTAACTGGGACATGGGGAGAGGAGAGAGGAACCAAACTCCTCAGATGCTTCAGGGTAGGAGGGCAAAGGTACACAAAACACTGACACACGACTTGCCTAGGACTATAAGATAACAATTGGAGATGCAACAGATATGTCCGTCAAACGTATCTACCTCTGCATAACATATTTGGCATATTGACCCTTTGCATTCATGATTAGACATGTCTGTGTAATGGCCACAAGTGTCGCAATACAATTTTTGCTTACAATCTATGGTGCCAGATGCTGTTTTAAGCAATTGTGCGAGAGACAAAATGTCGGGCAGCGAGGGCATCTAGGTATCTCAGTTTTCACTTCTACACAATCCTGTCCGTGAGAAGCCTTACAAAAATACATGCATGAATGGGAATTTTTGTGCTGGAACGGTGTGTGACAGTAATCACAAAAGTAGTTTGATCCGATGAATGCTCAAATTTGTTTCTTACCATAATAATGTTTATCTTTGGGGTATATAAATAAAACCTTGTGCTTACAAGGACCACCATCATGCAAGATTCCTAAAACATTGGCAGGGATTATGTCTGGTGACTCACCCGATGGAAAATGTGTCCCTTTCAATATCGATTGTTCGTGGGGCAAATCCTTAGATGGGTCTGTCCTTTTCACAAAAACGTCTGACGAAGTAGACGGTAGTTCTTCAGATTTACGGAGACTATCCCTAAGTGCTCGGTTCAGCGATAAGGATAACTTTGACTCTGTGTGAAAAATACAAATAAATAAAAATGTTGTACATGAAAAAGTAGTATTTTGCATCACTGCTTAGTGTTAATACTCACTAGGTTTTTTGGTGCTTTGAGTGGATCCCCCATTTTTAGAAATCAATAGTTGATGATTCCGAGAGCTTGCAGGCCTATCACAGTCACTGTTGATCAGCACTTTGGGATAGAGGTTGGAATTTGTATCGGTAGTTTCTAAGAGAACCAATAACTTAGAGTGCAATTACACACACACACACACACACATATATATATATACTGGAATACACAGTGCATAAAATTGTTACACATACAACACATTTAAAACACACCCGATAATACTGAATCCCGTCGACTCTCACTCGGAAGCTTTGGAGATCCGGTCGTAAATGCATCAGCCAAAATGTCGATATAGGAATTATCCACAAACACTAAATAATGCAAACGCTTTAGGTTAGCCAATGAACTTAAGACACATTTAAAAGTTTTTTAAAATATGCTACTAGTTTAAAAACTTACAATCTTGTGTGGACACGGAGAGACCGTTCAACGGGCTGGCGTCAAATGAAGTCTGACTTGTTTGTTCCTGAAACACCATAGGTTATTGAGAGTTATGTGACATAAAAATGATCACTTAAACGCGCCTACGAGATACTTACATCTGCTACATACATTTAAAGAGAAACATGCACAGAGTAAACATTTTTTTCCATACAAGACTCCTGACCACATATTGAAACATTTTTCATTCACACAGTGTAAAGATACAATTTAAAGGTCTAGAGATTTACACAGTTATTATAACTTTCAAGATCTTTTCAATCCGGGGGTTTGGGCTGCCTGAGACAAATTCTCAATACCGCCTAAACTGGCAGTTTCTTTCGGTGTAAAATATATTTTTTGCATTTACTTATTTTTATTCCACGTTGTATTTTGTGTCATACTTTAAACAACTGGTTTTAAATAAAATGTATACAGTCTTCAAACAACCTCCTGTCTAATCTGAATATCCACAGATGTTCCTATAAACAGAGATCCTTTTGTTTAGGTGGCTGACGGCTCATTAGTAGCTAATTTATTTGTTGGCTATTGATAGCGTATCAGTAGCATGTTTCATTCACACAGTGGAAGGATACAATTTAAATGTCTAGAGATTTACACAGTTATTATAACTTTCAAGATCTCACCGCATCCATTAAATCTGTGGAAATAGTGGTCTTGTCCATGCTTTTCTTGTAGCTTCTAGTCTTGTAAAGTGTGGAACCTCTAATGAGCTTATATATCCTTCAAACTTTAGAGTCACAGCTTATTGGTTGGTGATGAGGGGGTTGGGTGGGGGTTTGATTTGATTGTTTCTGAAGGGGGGGTGGGTTGTCACTACAAAGGATGTCAGTTTCATTAAAAAAGTCAAAGTATTGGTAAAAAAAAAACCAAAAACCTAAAAAAAAGACATCGCTCAAGTAGTATGAAGATCAAAATATACACAATTTAATTTATTAAAAGAAAATATTAAACAAAATTAAAAGTAAATTAAATATACACCTTAAAACAAAAAAACATTGAAGACATAATAATAGACAAAAAATTGAGTATTGGGATTGATACAATCAGTAGACAATATAAGTAAAAGAATATAATAAGATATAAAATATAAAACTCACTGTAGGGTAAGTTATTGGCATCAATAGCAGGACGCGTTTCGTTCAAAAACTTCTTCAGCTGCAAAAAAAATAAATAAAATGTTTTATTATTAACTCCAATAAATGCATAAGAAAAATGCAAAAATCAATCATTTTGTTTTAATTCATTAGTAAAATGGTTTAAAACATCTTTAAATGATACACATTTACACATATGATGAATAAAAAAATATACAAAATTCTCCACAGACGGTTGACAGAGTACTGTGCACACAAATGTTAACCAGATATGTTTTCAAAATGCGCAGTTGCAAAGTAGTTGTGTGCAAACTGTAGTCGTTCTACAGTTTTTCCACTTTCTGTCATTTGCGCCCGTTTTGTAAAACCATTATTGTCTCCGTTTAGCACACGGTCTTGATGATGTCCTACTGTATCTTTGTAGAATAACCCGGCTGTAAACTGTGTAGACAAAGCATTGCCGCTATAATTCAGAAGCGTCTCGATGTATGCTCTGTAGGAGTACAAATTATTAGATTGCGATATTAATCTATCGCCAAGGGTGACATCCAGTTGATGGAATAGAGTCGCTATAGGATAGTTGATTAGACTGACACGCGGCCATTCAGATATTTGCAATTTGTTTTTTTTACAATTTTACACGTAATATATAATAGGGTGTTATTCAAATCAAAATAGTGTTCTCCACTCCCTGCGATGTAGGATTCAAGTGGTGACGTTTCAGAAATAGCTGCGAGCGGCTGCGCTTCTACATACAGACTTTTTTTCTATGCTGGTCTGTGTCGGCTTTTTATCAAACAGGTCCAGTTCGGACTTGGCACACTCTACGGATGCTGTATGAATAAAACGCCAAAATAGCTGTTTAAAAGATGTTTTCCAAAAATGCTTTTGTATTTAGATATTCTGACCTGATCTCCATTTTTTTTTTAATGCCGGTGTAATCCTTTTACTCTTGAAATAATCACCATAAACAGTTTTCCACACTGCTAGACTGTTATCCCGCGATACCTCTGCTGGGGTGCAGCGCATTGTCCGATGTGTGGTTATTATAACTAAATAGTAGGTCGGGGAGAACATCTATATATCGGTATGTATTGCGAGCGGTGAAATAGCACCACATTTTGGATTTTAGAGTTGTGTTAAAGAGTTCTACAATTGCAGCTTTCAGAGTATTATTTGTCACAAAGTGTTGGATTCTGTGCTTTATTATTTCTCTATTTAGGAATTCTTTTCCTTTGTCTGTTTGTTACTTTTGAGGTATACGGCCTTCCTGAAAAATAGCCTTAAACGCATCTGCTATGCTTTTTCCTGTTTTAGTCCTCAAACCTACAGCCCAACATATTTCATTCCGCTGTTGGATTTTGCAAATTCGATCATTGAGACAAGATCCGCTTGTCATTAACCATCGATGTCAGAGACACAAATCATAATACGTTTACATTTTTTTTCTTGCAGGTTTGTCAACCAATCTTTAAC
Source organism: Spea multiplicata (assembly GCA_009364415.1). Taxonomy (NCBI): domain Eukaryota; kingdom Metazoa; phylum Chordata; class Amphibia; order Anura; family Pelobatidae; genus Spea; species Spea multiplicata. The sequence continues at coordinate 101,962 of VKOC01001380.1, read as the reverse complement.
CGCTGATCTTTTCAGTCCGGGGGTTTGGGCTGCCAATACCGCCAAAACTGGCAGTTTCTTTCGGTGTAAATATTATATTTTATTGCATTTACTTATTTTTATTCCACGTTGTATTTTGTGTCATACTTTAAACAACTGGTTTTATATAAAATGTATACAGTCTTCAAACAACCTTCTGGCTAATCTGAATATCCACAGATGTTCCTATAAACAGAGATCCTTTTGTTTAGGTGGCTGACGGCTCATTAGTAGCTAATTTATTTGTTGGCTATTGATAGTGTATCAGTAGCATGTTTCATTCACACAGTGTAAGGATACAATTTACAGGTCTAGAGATTTACACAGTTATTATAACTTTCAAGATCTCACTGCATCCATTAAATCTGTGGAAATAGTGGTCTTGTCCATGCTTTTCTTGTAGCTTCTAGTCATGTAAAGTGTGGAACCTCTAAGGAGCTTATATATCCTTCAAACTTTAGAGTCACAGCTTATTGGTTGGTGGTGAGGGGGTTGGGTGGGGGTTTGATTGATTGTTTCTAAAGGGGGGGTGGTTTGTCCCTAAAGGATGTCAGTTTCATTAAAAAGGTCAAAGTACTGGTAAAAAAAAAAAAACTAAAAAAAAAGACAGCGCTCAAGGAGTAATGTAGATAAAAATATATAATTTATTAAAAGAAAATAAAAAAATTAAAAGTAAATATTAAATATACACTTAAAACAAAAAAAAAAACATTGAAGACATATAATAGACCAAAAATTGAGTATTGGGATTGATCAGACAATCAGTAGACAATATGAGTAAAATAATATAATAATAAAATATAAAACTCACTGTAGAGTAAGTTAGTTGTTTAGGCTATTGATACCACAGTCCGGTTTAGTTCATTTTCTAACTACGCATTGTGGCGGTTTGGGATTCACCTATACCGGTTATGGCTAAACTGAACATAGGCTCATCGGCTGTAGGATATACTTCAGAGACTATTTGGACCATTTGAAAATCCAGAACCACGAGACGTCTGCATCTCCCGCCATGGACTATCCACCCCCAAAACACCCTCTGAGTAATTTTTCTTCAACTCTGTCAGCAGTAACTACTAGCCTCAGCTATTTGCTACCTAAAGTGTAATGATGCAATCTGTTGATTGGTTGAATCTGTAATTATCTAAATGTAAAATACTTGCTGGTGTATTTACTCTCGTGTATAAAATGATTGCTTTTTTAAATTATTTTTATAAATGTTGTATAGAAGTGTGCTTTTTTGTTTTATTTCTATAATTACTTCTAGGAATCATTAAATTTTTAGTCACGGCATGACCCCTCTTTTATAGCCCTCAGTTATAAACATGCCCAGACACGTCTACTATTTCTAAAAAAACATGCCCATACTTGTCCTAAATACCCCCGCCCTCAGTCCTAAGGTGTACACCAATCACACATAAGGAATGAACATATAAAATAACTAATATTAATGTATATTGGTACGGTGAATGAGACCAGATAGATATAACAACAGGGGTTTGTTTAATTCATATAGCCATAATTAATAAATTAATTAGGGCTATATTCTTAAATGTAATAAAATCAAGCATATAAAAAAAGGGGCGTGGTTCTTCAAGATCATAGGAGCGTGGTTAGCAGAATATCTACTGCGCAATCATTCTGCACATGGGCGTGTCCAAAAAAGAAGACTGGGTGACCCTGCCTAAAAAGGGGCGGGGCAACGGTCAACTTAAATTTGACAAAATATATACCTTCCTAGCATATTTGCACCATTGCATTTCCATTATTTTGAGACGCTCCAGTCTAAGAAATAACGTTAAGACAATTACATATAACATCTGGAATTTGTCCTTAATCACACATATCTCTAAAAGTTACCTCCTAGGGGTAGTAAATCAGTTTCGGTGGTCTTGCAATGTATACCCCCCCTTCCAATTTTCATTCCTAGAGATAAGTAGCTTCCACTCCTTACATTTTCCCATAGAAGATACACTAATTAGGAAATATTAGCTGAAACGGCTATATTCGTAAAAGCGCCTTTGTTCTCAATATAGAGAGAACAAGGACAGAAAAAAAAATCCTTTATATGATTAAGGAAATCAAAATGGCTCTGACTCCATTTTGTGTTCATGTAATATACTAAAATACTTGTTTTCTCGCCTAAAATATCTGACAACACTACTACAATTTTATTGTATATTTAATAAACTAACAAATAGAACTTATCACAAAATCGTAGCCTGAACTGGCTAACTGAATTATTCTCCCTCTTGGCGTTTTTTTATTTTGTTGCATTACAACCAGGAATTAACCCCTTCAATCCCCTATAGACGTACCAGGACGTCCAAAAAAGCCTATTAAGAAACCCCTTTGGACGTCCCGGTTCGTCCAGCCGTTCTTGCAGCGTCAGCGACACATCCCTGCCGCTGCACGGGAGACCAGGCTGTCGTTTGACAGCCTGGACTCCCCACTGACAGCAGAAGCCGGCATCGCCGGCTTTCTGCTGTCTGATCTGCTGTAACAGCTTCCGGCATGAAAGCCGGAAAGCTGTTACATATCAAACTGCCCGATCGCATGATCGGGCATTCCCTTCCGGGTTGTGTCACTGCTGACGTAACCCGGAAGGTCATCGGAGGACAGGATATCCCCTGCAGGCGATATCCTGTCCTCTGATGAGGCACAGACGCTGCGATATCTGAATAGAGATCACAGTGTGATCGGTGCAGGGGGATCGCGGGGAGGGAGTGAGAAACCATGTGTCTCACCCCCCCTCCCGTCCTGAAACATTAAAGCAGAAAAAAAAGTTTATTCATTTAAAAATAATAGTAAAACAATCATTAAAATAATAATATAAATAATACTAAAAAAATAATGTGAGCTGTGATGTCATTGTGACATCACTGGCATGTTCAGGAGGTCCCTAAAGAGGACCTCTAACCATTTTTGTGTAAAAAAAATATTTAAAAAATAAAAAAAATAAAAATATACAAAATATACATATATTAAAAAATAATAAAAAAAATTTAAAAACCTTACATCCCATTGCCCTAGCATAACATCTAGCCAGTATAACCCTCCTGCCCCCGTTCACAACCCCCAAACCAAAATGATACAAAAAATGTATGCCTTTATAGTATGCTCCCTGGTGCTGGGAAAGTCTGGAAAATCTATATAAATTAGGTATTTCTGAAATCAGGACACCTGAATTGATAAACTTGGAGGGGATTTTCCATCACTTTACCTAATTTTGTGAGGATTCAGAGGGAAAATGTAAAACAAAATCAGTTTTTTTTTCTAATTTTCTCTAGTTTTTACTAAATTTCTCATTCTAAATTTTCAGCTAATCATCCAACAATGGTATCAAAAGAAAGCTCTATCTCTCCTTGAAAAAAACAATATATAGTTTACATGGGTACACTATTCACAGGAAAAGAGAATAATCTCTGAACCGACAGCAAAATTGCTCTGGGCTTTGAGGTACCAAAAACCCCTGGGATTGAAGGGGTTAAAATGGATTTGTTGGAGGTTAGTATCATTTGGTTTACACAACACGCCTACCACTTTGAATATGTTTGATTGTGAAACATACAAGAAATAAGCCAAAAATCAGAAAACTTGAGCGTGAAATCACAGCTGCTCATCTCTTGGATATGTCTCTATTAGCTTGGCACAACTATCCACTGGGATTTTTGCCCATTCCTCAATGCAAAACCGGTTCAGTTTCTCAAAGTTTGATGGGTTCCGTTGGTGTATCGAAATATTTAAGTCATACCACTGCTGAAACAGGTTTCTCTCAAGACTTTCCCTGTATTTAGCGCCATCCATCATTCCTTCAATGCTTACCAGTTTTCCAGTTCCTTCCGAGGAATGGGTTCTATGCGCTAGACATAGCATTCTCCTTGATGGCCAAAAGGCAAAATTTTAGTCTCATCTGACCAGAGGACCTTCTTCAATATGTTTCCCACATGTCTTTTAGTGAACATCAGATCACTTGTAAGTGACAAATTCAGGCTACTGACATTAATCAGCGAGGCCGATCAATAATCACTGACAAGTGATCAGGTAATAATTATGTATTATATTTCTTATTATTAATTTGTGGGTTTTATTATTAATATCTTAGATGACCCCTCCCACTTTCTAGGGCAGGGTCATCCAGTGGCTGTCAAGGATCAGATCCCTCCTATTGGCCAGAAGGGATCTGATCATCAGCCCGCTTTTAATTGATGCTGCAGCAGACCTGTAACTCACAGCAAAAAAAAATAAAACAGGGAAGTCAAGTGAGCTTCCAGGTCAGTGCCATTTTTTAAATTTTTTTTTTAATTCTTTAAATGCTGATGCTCCATAGACTGATATTTAGTCCCCAAGCTTGTGGGAACTTTGGGGACAAAAGTTAATGCTGCAATCATAAGTCCGCAATTGCAAGGAGGAGCTTCTGTAGGATTGATCAAAGGGCTTCCAGTGGTGGATGTGCTGGTCTGTCCAGACACCTGGGTAGAAAGCAGCATCAACAGTGCCCATCAGCAATCATCATGATTGTGGCAACGTGGGGTCATTTTATTGGCATTATGTACAGCTATGTCACAGAATCAATGACCCCACTGGGGCATGACATACCTGGTAAGTCACCGGACATGAAGATGTTAAAACAGCCATTGCCACGAGGCAATCTTAAGGGGTTAAAGTTGTTTTTAAACTACAGGTGCCTCTAAAGCTTATCACAGGTAAAATCTTTTTTATTTTTCAAATAAAGTATGAATGAAAGATGAAGTATCATTCATCATAATTTTTGGATTGTTCAAAAAAATGTTTATTTTAAGTTAGTGATCTATATAAAATTAAATTAATAGTAGAAGCAACATTTTAAACCTTTATTCAGGAGACCAATTTCCCTAAATGTTCATTTTGTTTTTACAGCTCAAACCAAAAATCCCTAATGAATCTGAGCCTTTTCTCTTTTCCCCTCAGATAGTTTGTCTTCTCCTAAATAGTAAAATAGCTTGACATATAGAAACATAACATCCTTAAACACTGCAGCAAGATATTAGAATATAATTGATTTAAGCAATAGTTATTGCGGCTACTACTATGGAAATCTTAAGTCTCCCAAAAGTAAATCCAAGACAAATGTTAATGGAGAATTGTAACCTTTATTAAATCAAGCCTTGAAACCTCTATTTGACATATTGACCAGCAGATGCTTTTATATACTATAGATTACGTTTAGGTTGAGAATACCCCCAAACGCTATCGCCAGCAACATAATTTATGTTGGTTTAGATCCAGGGACTTGGTCTTACTAAACTTTTCCAAACGGAAGATAGACAATCGAAGCAGACGGTAGGTTCTTTTAGTCTTTGTATGTGTGGAAGTCTGTGATTTGTTATGTTCCCTATGTGCCTGTAACCTAACACAATTATTCTTCAAGACTTTGTTTGGGGAGAAGCAGAGACAGAATGTTTAAACTTTAATGACACTTAAAACTATATCTATCAATATCCAAGGTCTCAACACTCCACAAAAAGAAGGGTTTCTTTACCATATGCTAATCGGATGTATTTTTCAACACCAACTTTATTGCTTGTCTTTGGCAATTACTGTGCCACTTTGTAAACTGAACATTAGATGGCAGTGATCAAAATCCCAAAACACATAGGACTATCTTGGCTTTCAAGCAATCTACCCCCCCTCCTTAGAGTTTGCTTTTTCATCTTTCATTTCCTTTTCCATCGTTTATCTTTCATCTACAGAATGTGTTGTTGTTGAAAGAGTTCATGGGTCACATTTTGAACCACACCAGTCAGCAAAAAAAGTGAACCTATAAACTTTATAGTCGTAGAAACGTAGAAAGCGAGAGCACATAAGAACCTGCTATCTTAAATCCTACATGTATAGATATACTGTATATCAAATAACAGATGGAATACGTTTCTTGTGATAATACCTTTTTTATTGGACTATAAAAAAATGACACCACTGGACTAACACGGCTACAACCTTTACTCTCTCTAATATACATATATCCTGAGTTCAAGTTAGGGCAAAATAATGGTGCTTACGAATTCAAATGCACATGTATAGTAAATGCAATTATATGGCCCTCATATGGAGTTGTTAAAATTAAGTATCACAATCTAGATTTCTGGGACCAGGTATCTATGGAAAGAAGGCATGCCATTGTGGTAGACCTCAAGTTCCAGGAGCACCTACATCATCTACCGAGAATGGGGGGTGGGTTATTTGCAAGTGCCCACTGCGAAACAATAGCATCAGCAGCATACGGTCTTCATTATATACTGTATTCACATTTGTTGGTTGTTAAATCAGTTTACTACATTATACATAACAGGGGATCTAAGCTAAGTAAATATGCCATCAAAAAAATAACTATTCATTTAAAACCTAATCGCTCGTCATTCTCTCTAAATTACTTCCTTTTCCATTAATTTCCTCTGTCTCAATATCTCTCCCCTTTTCTCGTTATCTTTCTCTTCATCTGTCCCCTTATTCATAATTTAGTCCCCATTTCTCCCCTTTCTACCGATCTCTCTTCTCATTTTCCCAGTTCCGTCTTGTTATCGGGCTCGTTCTTCCATCCCCTGACTCCAGTGGGAACTTCCAGACACATGTTCCAGTGCTGTGTAACAAACAGAGTTCACATTTCAGAAGTATCCTCAGCTCACCAGGAGACGCTCTTCACAGTCCTCTCCAGAAGCCTCCGCTGCTCTCGAGTACTCCATCGATGCCTTTGATGCTACGGCCAAAGTGCGGGTCTGCGTTTGTACGGCAGCTCACCTTGCGCAATCCCTTGGAAGAAAGCGTGGTTTTCAGTTGTGTCGATTCTGAGTATCCTTGTAAGGTGGAGAAAAAAGAGTGTGTTGTCCCAGGCTAAGGGAGCACAAGTGAGCAGAGGCAGTCGGGCGGACTAGCCAGCTCCGTGACACCTTTTCACTATCTCTCCCCATATCCTACCTTTAAGTCCTGTGGCAGGAGTGTGAGGTCTGTTCTTACAGACCTCTGTTTCAGTGCCATGGTGAGCATGGCTTCTGTGCTGAGGTATGACACCTGTCGCTAAACATGACATTTTGGGAGGGAGCAGTGAAACAGATCTGTATGAGCAGACCTTGACATTCATATCTAACTTATAATCAAGAATCACATTAGCATTTTTACATCATAGTTCCAGGCCATTTGTAACACAAGTTGGAGAATACAGATCTTTAATCAGCAATAATTTGTGTTCAATACAATGAGCACTGTAAAAAGCATTTGTATATTACTATAGATTTTTCCACACGCCTCTGCTTAGCTTCTTCTCAATATATAAAATTGCACTACCTTAAGCGAGAACATGAGACTAAAAAAATATACATTTTTCAATTCTGCATGGGAATAACTTTTAGCTTACTGAGGAAAAAATGCCATCTTTTTACCCGAAACTAGTTATAGTACACCACTGTGTACATCATCTGGAGCTAATGAACCCCAAGGCTGCCCCGATTTAAGGATTTTGGGCCCACTTTTCGATTTTCCATGTTTTACTTGCAATTCCATATATTGCCACCAGGAACAACTGACTTAATGCAGCATTTACATGACTGAATGCTTGCTGTGGTTCTTTCACTGGTTCTCTATGAATTCCCGGTATGTTAGTTTGTTTAGCAGGGCTAGATTACATTTGTGCCCATTAAATGGGTTTCTGGGCTGCTTTATTATTGTGCATCACGGAAGGACTTATCACCCAACCTGAATATTGCCAACCCCCCTCTGGATAATTGGCTGCCATACTCAATGAGGTCACATCCTAATAGAATTCAGATTTGTATAATGACAGCAAAAGTCAGTATTGCAAAAGAAAAACATTTTAACAGCGAATTTACAGTCCATGAGCTTTTCGTTACTATACAAAAAAATTTGACTATTAAACGGTCTCCTTTGTAAGTTGTGTCCTGCACATTATTGCACATACAATCACCAAACCTAGGTCACAGAAGTGCAGCATATCCCACTACCCACTCAATCCCCCTACCATTCATACCATTTAGATGCTATTTGAGGCTCGCCCCAACCAATGCACAATAATCCACACCCTTTGTACGTAGCCCCAACCCCCTCACCAAGTCCCTTTCCCGGAAGAGCTCACTGTCCAGCAGAGGTCACAATTTCAGTTATACATAGATTAAATAGCAATGGAAAATAAAATAAAAATACTATATTTTTTTTAGTTTTTGTTCAACTCTTAGAGACCCGCCACTGATTGAAAAAATTTGCTTGCTTATATAAAAAAAAATACAGGTATTGTATGTTATGAAGCAGAGTTCCCACCCATTAATTAGCAGCAGAGGTTCAATACACATGGTCATATTCAACCATCTGATAACGGCTACCATAAAAGTGTATTAAACAAAAAACGTAAAATGCAACTCTCAAACCGTAGATGAAGTAAGCAATTGGAGCAAATGGTTTTCCTCCAATCCCATCACTCTGTTAACTTTTAGACATAATTTTGGATTGTCATGTTACCGATTTCCCTAAATACACGTGGTGTAACTTTTTTAGGCATGCTGATGTGTCAGCAGATATAAAGCAACCTGCACCAAATAGTGTTTTTGTTGCTGCTTTATGATCTGACACACCACCTTAGCTTTAATGTTTCATTTTCAGTTTACATTACACCCAAGTCTCCGAGGTTTTAGTCTACAACATCACGTAAAAGAAACCACAAACTAAACTACAGCAATGGACATACTCCTATAGAAACCGAAACAAAAGCAAGTGGCGGGTATCCCTGCCATTTGCACATTTTGTCGAGGAACAAATCTGCCATCTTAAAAAAGTGCTCTGTCAGAATTCATTACTTTACCAGTTTTTTGTCATTCACCAACAGAAAGTATCATTTTTAAATATAAAATTCTACTTTTACAGAAAGACAAACACATAGAAGAGAGCCCTGTGCTCAAACTCCCATCACTCTTGGGCGGCAACAGCAGCTATAGTATTCATCAGCCCAAAATACATAAAATAAACAGCAGACAAATAGTTACCTGGGCACTATCCCAAATCCATTGGTTTATTTTTAGTTTCACTCCAATGGCCATTTAAAGTGGAAGCTCGCCTGCCACGTCACGGCAAACCTCTTAGGCGAGTCCTACACTGAACAATTCACCTCGCCGCTGTGAGCTAAAGGTAAAAATCTCTAATGAGACAGAGAGGGGTATTCTCTGAACCCCTACACACTTATTAGCCCTTAATAGGGACCACTTGGGGTGGGCGGCAGCAATTGTAACCTGGCCGTGAAATACAAAATTGAAATACAAGCACATTGAGCGCAGGGCTGCACTCAGACTCCCATCACTCTTGGGCGGCAGCAATGGCTATACTTTGGGATAGTGCACAGGTAACTATTTGTTTGGTGTTTATTTTATAAAAAGAACTTAAGGAAATGTTAACTTTAACTGATATTTTGCGCTCTTTCAGATAAACAATTTAAATAAAAACATTTACATTATAAGTAGAATCAAATCAAAATTGTGCAATAGTACTATTGCCCAGGTACGGTGGATATACCACGAAAACAACAGATTTAACATAGCATAAGCAGGTCAGATATTCCATATCTTGGTACAGCTGTGCTCTGAACATATTAGAGCAAAGTAGCGGATGGTTATTACAATAGCTGGGAAGGGGTCACTGTTGGATGACCCCCTTTAATAATGAAAGTATTCTGTCTGAATCAAATACGCAAGTCTGTAAAAGCAGACATACTGAAAGCATTGTGATCTCTAAATTTATATACCATAATCGTTTAAAAATGCCACCAATGAAAAATACGGAAAGAGATCGTTACCTATCTCTAGCTCATACATGACAGGACAACGAGTCCCCCCTATACAGGATCCAGTCATGCCATGTATATTATAACCATGGCCCATCTTGGTTATTTTCTAGAACAGATATTTACATCAGAGGAAGGAAAGCAGTCTATATCAAGCAGGAGAAATCAATGTCCATTGTGGAGAAGACGTCTTGATCTGTCCCATTCAACGAGTCCCCTGTGGAGATCTGCAGGCTTATAAGTTCTTGGTTAAGCGAGGATGCACCCTGTTTTTTTACCATCTCGTGAGTGTATACACAGAATTGCGGCACAAGCTGAAAAAAAGATCCAAATACAAATTCAGTCAGATATTTTTATAAAATTTCAAGATGTCACGTATCCTGGTGGTTCTATAGGACAATTGGGTATGTTTTATTGATGCACAGTATCAAATATTATTATTATGTTTATACAATATCTGTGCCTGTATGATAGATTTATAGCTAATCTTTAGTCCATAACAGCCGTCAGAGCTTGTCAGGGTCTTCTACCTCTGTGGCCGTTCCTTCTCTGCCAATATAAAGTAAGGGGAATTTATAGGGCTAGGCAACCTCTGGAACACTGCTGGCTGTGTTGATTTGGTTTGGTGGGGGTACTCTGATAAAGATGTGTTTTTTGTAGATGTAATTAATTTTCTGCTTCTACAGAGACCCAGAAACAATGCTTATTTATCAAAATTATAATTCCAAAGTTGCCTTCAAGATTGTCTTCAAGAGGATCTATCAATCACTTTGCTATATCCTATATTTTACTGATATATACACTACTTAAACATATAAAAATAAGCAATATATAACATTTATAACCTTGTATGTATACCATGGAGAAAAGTATCTTAGCTTATTTTTTTCAGATCTCCGGGATTATTCCTCTCCATTAAATTAAGATGCAAATTGTTTGTTTTTTTTTTGTCAACCATTGCAACAGAGTCTGCCACTGATATCAGATTTATTGACGTGAACAAAACCAATTCTACTGATAATATTGTAATTACCCTGCTCTGTTTGTGGGGTAACTTCTCCATTCTGAAGAACCTGGGCTATTGCCAGAAGGCTTGTGGAATGTTTTATCTGTAATTCTGCATACAGATATTACAATATCTACAGTAACAATTTAAGGCTGCATTCATTTATTGTCTGTATCCTTTCTATGCTCCTATTACATTTATTCTATACTCAATGTATTGTTTTAATGTGTTGTGGATATGACTGGATAATGCCCATTAAACCTGCTGGTTGCGAAATAGCTTTTAGATTGCTTTATTGTAGAGCCCTGCGCGGGACTACTTTTTTAATCCAGCTCCCGCCCACTCCCGCGGTTTTTAATCCCGCTCCCTCAATGTGGGTGTTCCGCTCCCGCCCGCTCCCACCACATTTGTGGCCAATCCCGCCCGCTCCCGCCACATTTGTGGCCAATCATGCCGCCTCCTTACCCGATTTCCCGCGCAGTCCCGCGCGGCTGCCCTCGAGTTGTTCCCTCACGGCATCTCTTCTCGCTCCGCCCAGGAACAAGGCTGAGTCACAGGAAGTGACGTCACATAACGTGACTCCGTTTTGTTCCTGGGCGGAGCAAGCTAGGAGACACTGTAAGGGAGCAGCAAGAAGGCAGCCTTGCGGGACTGCGCGGGATTACTGGGACACGCAGGTACAGAGCCTGACCGCTTGCAGCCCCAGCAAGACCGCCCGCAAGTTTTTTGGCAGGTCCAGCGGGATCCGCCTCCTAGTGCAGTCCTCTACTGTATTGATTCCCCTGCTTGGACGGTATTTTCACACTAATATATGTTATGGATTGTCAAGGTGGCGTTAAGAAAGCTAAGACCTTATGAAATAAGCATACTTAGGAGCTCTCCGGATGTATTTTTCAACACCAACTTTATTGCTTGTCTTTGGCAATTACTGTGCCACTTTGTAAACTGAACATTAGATGGCAGTGATCAAAATCCCAAAACACATAGGACTATCTTGGCTTTCAAGCAATCTACCCCCCCTCCTTAGAGTTTGCTTTTTCATCTTTCATTTCCTTTTCCATCGTTTATCTTTCATCTACAGAATGTGTTGTTGTTGAAAGAGTTCATGGGTCACATTTTGAACCACACCAGTCAGCAAAAAAAGTGAACCTATAAACTTTATAGTCGTAGAAACGTAGAAAGCGAGAGCACATAAGAACCTGCTATCTTAAATCCTACATGTATAGATATACTGTATATCAAATAACAGATGGAATACGTTTCTTGTGATAATACCTTTTTTATTGGACTATAAAAAAATGACACCACTGGACTAACACGGCTACAACCTTTACTCTCTCTAATATACATATATCCTGAGTTCAAGTTAGGGCAAAATAATGGTGCTTACGAATTCAAATGCACATGTATAGTAAATGCAATTATATGGCCCTCATATGGAGTTGTTAAAATTAAGTATCACAATCTAGATTTCTGGGACCAGGTATCTATGGAAAGAAGGCATGCCATTGTGGTAGACCTCAAGTTCCAGGAGCACCTACATCATCTACCGAGAATGGGGGGTGGGTTATTTGCAAGTGCCCACTGCGAAACAATAGCATCAGCAGCATACGGTCTTCATTATATACTGTATTCACATTTGTTGGTTGTTAAATCAGTTTACTACATTATACATAACAGGGGATCTAAGCTAAGTAAATATGCCATCAAAAAAATAACTATTCATTTAAAACCTAATCGCTCGTCATTCTCTCTAAATTACTTCCTTTTCCATTAATTTCCTCTGTCTCAATATCTCTCCCCTTTTCTCGTTATCTTTCTCTTCATCTGTCCCCTTATTCATAATTTAGTCCCCATTTCTCCCCTTTCTACCGATCTCTCTTCTCATTTTCCCAGTTCCGTCTTGTTATCGGGCTCGTTCTTCCATCCCCTGACTCCAGTGGGAACTTCCAGACACATGTTCCAGTGCTGTGTAACAAACAGAGTTCACATTTCAGAAGTATCCTCAGCTCACCAGGAGACGCTCTTCACAGTCCTCTCCAGAAGCCTCCGCTGCTCTCGAGTACTCCATCGATGCCTTTGATGCTACGGCCAAAGTGCGGGTCTGCGTTTGTACGGCAGCTCACCTTGCGCAATCCCTTGGAAGAAAGCGTGGTTTTCAGTTGTGTCGATTCTGAGTATCCTTGTAAGGTGGAGAAAAAAGAGTGTGTTGTCCCAGGCTAAGGGAGCACAAGTGAGCAGAGGCAGTCGGGCGGACTAGCCAGCTCCGTGACACCTTTTCACTATCTCTCCCCATATCCTACCTTTAAGTCCTGTGGCAGGAGTGTGAGGTCTGTTCTTACAGACCTCTGTTTCAGTGCCATGGTGAGCATGGCTTCTGTGCTGAGGTATGACACCTGTCGCTAAACATGACATTTTGGGAGGGAGCAGTGAAACAGATCTGTATGAGCAGACCTTGACATTCATATCTAACTTATAATCAAGAATCACATTAGCATTTTTACATCATAGTTCCAGGCCATTTGTAACACAAGTTGGAGAATACAGATCTTTAATCAGCAATAATTTGTGTTCAATACAATGAGCACTGTAAAAAGCATTTGTATATTACTATAGATTTTTCCACACGCCTCTGCTTAGCTTCTTCTCAATATATAAAATTGCACTACCTTAAGCGAGAACATGAGACTAAAAAAATATACATTTTTCAATTCTGCATGGGAATAACTTTTAGCTTACTGAGGAAAAAATGCCATCTTTTTACCCGAAACTAGTTATAGTACACCACTGTGTACATCATCTGGAGCTAATGAACCCCAAGGCTGCCCCGATTTAAGGATTTTGGGCCCACTTTTCGATTTTCCATGTTTTACTTGCAATTCCATATATTGCCACCAGGAACAACTGACTTAATGCAGCATTTACATGACTGAATGCTTGCTGTGGTTCTTTCACTGGTTCTCTATGAATTCCCGGTATGTTAGTTTGTTTAGCAGGGCTAGATTACATTTGTGCCCATTAAATGGGTTTCTGGGCTGCTTTATTATTGTGCATCACGGAAGGACTTATCACCCAACCTGAATATTGCCAACCCCCCTCTGGATAATTGGCTGCCATACTCAATGAGGTCACATCCTAATAGAATTCAGATTTGTATAATGACAGCAAAAGTCAGTATTGCAAAAGAAAAACATTTTAACAGCGAATTTACAGTCCATGAGCTTTTCGTTACTATACAAAAAAATTTGACTATTAAACGGTCTCCTTTGTAAGTTGTGTCCTGCACATTATTGCACATACAATCACCAAACCTAGGTCACAGAAGTGCAGCATATCCCACTACCCACTCAATCCCCCTACCATTCATACCATTTAGATGCTATTTGAGGCTCGCCCCAACCAATGCACAATAATCCACACCCTTTGTACGTAGCCCCAACCCCCTCACCAAGTCCCTTTCCCGGAAGAGCTCACTGTCCAGCAGAGGTCACAATTTCAGTTATACATAGATTAAATAGCAATGGAAAATAAAATAAAAATACTATATTTTTTTTAGTTTTTGTTCAACTCTTAGAGACCCGCCACTGATTGAAAAAATTTGCTTGCTTATATAAAAAAAAATACAGGTATTGTATGTTATGAAGCAGAGTTCCCACCCATTAATTAGCAGCAGAGGTTGAATACACATGGTCATATTCAACCATCTGATAACGGCTACCATAAAAGTGTATTAAACAAAAAACGTAAAATGCAACTCTCAAACCGTAGATGAAGTAAGCAATTGGAGCAAATGGTTTTCCTCCAATCCCATCACTCTGTTAACTTTTAGACATAATTTTGGATTGTCATGTTACCGATTTCCCTAAATACACGTGGTGTAACTTTTTTAGGCATGCTGATGTGTCAGCAGATATAAAGCAACCTGCACCAAATAGTGTTTTTGTTGCTGCTTTATGATCTGACACACCACCTTAGCTTTAATGTTTCATTTTCAGTTTACATTACACCCAAGTCTCCGAGGTTTTAGTCTACAACATCACGTAAAAGAAACCACAAACTAAACTACAGCAATGGACATACTCCTATAGAAACCGAAACAAAAGCAAGTGGCGGGTATCCCTGCCATTTGCACATTTTGTCGAGGAACAAATCTGCCATCTTAAAAAAGTGCTCTGTCAGAATTCATTACTTTACCAGTTTTTTGTCATTCACCAACAGAAAGTATCATTTTTAAATATAAAATTCTACTTTTACAGAAAGACAAACACATAGAAGAGAGCCCTGTGCTCAAACTCCCATCACTCTTGGGCGGCAACAGCAGCTATAGTATTCATCAGCCCAAAATACATAAAATAAACAGCAGACAAATAGTTACCTGGGCACTATCCCAAATCCATTGGTTTATTTTTAGTTTCACTCCAATGGCCATTTAAAGTGGAAGCTCGCCTGCCACGTCACGGCAAACCTCTTAGGCGAGTCCTACACTGAACAATTCACCTCGCCGCTGTGAGCTAAAGGTAAAAATCTCTAATGAGACAGAGAGGGGTATTCTCTGAACCCCTACACACTTATTAGCCCTTAATAGGGACCACTTGGGGTGGGCGGCAGCAATTGTAACCTGGCCGTGAAATACAAAATTGAAATACAAGCACATTGAGCGCAGGGCTGCACTCAGACTCCCATCACTCTTGGGCGGCAGCAATGGCTATACTTTGGGATAGTGCACAGGTAACTATTTGTTTGGTGTTTATTTTATAAAAAGAACTTAAGGAAATGTTAACTTTAACTGATATTTTGCGCTCTTTCAGATAAACAATTTAAATAAAAACATTTACATTATAAGTAGAATCAAATCAAAATTGTGCAATAGTACTATTGCCCAGGTACGGTGGATATACCACGAAAACAACAGATTTAACATAGCATAAGCAGGTCAGATATTCCATATCTTGGTACAGCTGTGCTCTGAACATATTAGAGCAAAGTAGCGGATGGTTATTACAATAGCTGGGAAGGGGTCACTGTTGGATGACCCCCTTTAATAATGAAAGTATTCTGTCTGAATCAAATACGCAAGTCTGTAAAAGCAGACATACTGAAAGCATTGTGATCTCTAAATTTATATACCATAATCGTTTAAAAATGCCACCAATGAAAAATACGGAAAGAGATCGTTACCTATCTCTAGCTCATACATGACAGGACAACGAGTCCCCCCTATACAGGATCCAGTCATGCCATGTATATTATAACCATGGCCCATCTTGGTTATTTTCTAGAACAGATATTTACATCAGAGGAAGGAAAGCAGTCTATATCAAGCAGGAGAAATCAATGTCCATTGTGGAGAAGACGTCTTGATCTGTCCCATTCAACGAGTCCCCTGTGGAGATCTGCAGGCTTATAAGTTCTTGGTTAAGCGAGGATGCACCCTGTTTTTTTACCATCTCGTGAGTGTATACACAGAATTGCGGCACAAGCTGAAAAAAAGATCCAAATACAAATTCAGTCAGATATTTTTATAAAATTTCAAGATGTCACGTATCCTGGTGGTTCTATAGGACAATTGGGTATGTTTTATTGATGCACAGTATCAAATATTATTATTATGTTTATACAATATCTGTGCCTGTATGATAGATTTATAGCTAATCTTTAGTCCATAACAGGGATGGAAACAATGGGTTCCATCCAACAGATTTATTGTTACAGGGCAAATAAAATACACAAAATAAAACTTTTACTGCACCCTGGAGAAAGTCAGCCCTGACTGTAGGGTTAAACCACTAAATGGATTACCAGCAGTTCCCCTGTCCTGCAACATACACACAATGTACCTGGGCTCACGTTTATTCCTGGATACACCTTCTAGTCTGAATACACAGAAAGAAAAACTGCCGAAGCTGATTTTCTTGCACTTGCAGACTTATTAACTTTATAATGGAAGTAAGACAAAGAACCCAAATACCTCCCTTCTAGTACCTTACCTCTGCCTACTTCACTATAATCTTTTTTGATTAACTTATTCAAATATATATATATATATATAATATATAATATATATATATATATATATTACACACACACACATATATATATATAAAACGTATTAGATTATTAGCTTTTAGTTACAGCATCAAGAATTTATGCAGCGCTTTTTACAATATGAAGCGTATTACGAAACTAGAATGCATTCAACTTATTTACAAGTGGTTACAGTATACATTTTAAACAAGTAATCGTTATTCAATATTACTTATTTAATTTTTATGAATGCTTGATTGAACACATCAGTCAAAAAATAAATAAATAAAAAATTAACTACCCAAAATTGTAACATACCTCGCCGGTATCACAGATACTGACAATAGCGAAGATCTTTTAAAGGTTCAAAGGTTAAACAACATAACATGCTTGCCATGCATAAGGGGTGGACCAAATAAAATCCATTATTTCTCAGGAATCGGAAAGTGAAACTTAGTGGTAGTTGGAGGTAAATATTAGAGCGAGAACACTAGATGTATACATTTGAACGCTAACTCCCTCAAGGATAGGACTACAACAGAAACAGCAATGGTCGTGGACAGCATATTGATCCTCAAGAAATTTGTAAACTGTGTGATATTCAACAGCTGATCTATACTTATACAACAAACTTGGATTTATCAAGTATTTCAACTTAATTTTACTTTTTAAAAAGACAGCTGCTGACATGATCATGAAGACATGAAACCCAATGGATTCAAAAATCTGGAGCTTTCATTTGTTAATGAAAAGGGGCTAATGTACCACTTATCAAGGGTTTGAAGAAAAAAAAAAATCGTGAAATTATCCATGATCTAGAGGATACCTACAACCGTAAGTATCTTATATCACAGCTGTTTGAGATGGTTTGTTGAAACGATAATTAAAGAACTACAGCTACTGTTAGTAAACCTTAAAGTGGTGTCTAATCTTGATATGGTGGTCAGTCGTGTATCTGCAGAAAGATGTTAACCCCACTATTATTAGCCGTCAGAGCTTGTCAGGGTCTTCTACCTCTGTGGCCGTTCCTTCTCTGCCAATATAAAGTAAGGGGAATTTATAGGGCTAGGCAACCTCTGGAACACTGCTGGCTGTGTTGATTTGGTTTGGTGGGGGTACTCTGATAAAGATGTGTTTTTTGTAGATGTAATTAATTTTCTGCTTCTACAGAGACCCAGAAACAATGCTTATTTATCAAAATTATAATTCCAAAGTTGCCTTCAAGATTGTCTTCAAGAGGATCTATCAATCACTTTGCTATATCCTATATTTTACTGATATATACACTACTTAAACATATAAAAATAAGCAATATATAACATTTATAACCTTGTATGTATACCATGGAGAAAAGTATCTTAGCTTATTTTTTTCAGATCTCCGGGATTATTCCTCTCCATTAAATTAAGATGCAAATTGTTTGTTTTTTTTTTGTCAACCATTGCAACAGAGTCTGCCACTGATATCAGATTTATTGACGTGAACAAAACCAATTCTACTGATAATATTGTAATTACCCTGCTCTGTTTGTGGGGTAACTTCTCCATTCTGAAGAACCTGGGCTATTGCCAGAAGGCTTGTGGAATGTTTTATCTGTAATTCTGCATACAGATATTACAATATCTACAGTAACAATTTAAGGCTGCATTCATTTATTGTCTGTATCCTTTCTATGCTCCTATTACATTTATTCTATACTCAATGTATTGTTTTAATGTGTTGTGGATATGACTGGATAATGCCCATTAAACCTGCTGGTTGCGAAATAGCTTTTAGATTGCTTTATTGTAGAGCCCTGCGCGGGACTACTTTTTTAATCCAGCTCCCGCCCACTCCCGCGGTTTTTAATCCCGCTCCCTCAATGTGGGTGTTCCGCTCCCGCCCGCTCCCACCACATTTGTGGCCAATCCCGCCCGCTCCCGCCACATTTGTGGCCAATCATGCCGCCTCCTTACCCGATTTCCCGCGCAGTCCCGCGCGGCTGCCCTCGAGTTGTTCCCTCACGGCATCTCTTCTCGCTCCGCCCAGGAACAAGGCTGAGTCACAGGAAGTGACGTCACATAACGTGACTCCGTTTTGTTCCTGGGCGGAGCAAGCTAGGAGACACTGTAAGGGAGCAGCAAGAAGGCAGCCTTGCGGGACTGCGCGGGATTACTGGGACACGCAGGTACAGAGCCTGACCGCTTGCAGCCCCAGCAAGACCGCCCGCAAGTTTTTTGGCAGGTCCAGCGGGATCCGCCTCCTAGTGCAGTCCTCTACTGTATTGATTCCCCTGCTTGGACGGTATTTTCACACTAATATATGTTATGGATTGTCAAGGTGGCGTTAAGAAAGCTAAGACCTTATGAAATAAGCATACTTAGGAGCTCTCCGAGTTTCACCAGGTGAGCGAGTCTCTGGGTGAAGCACTGCTTCTCTGGGTCACTGTGCTGTCTCTGGGTTGCAAGAGTGGCGTTTAGGCACACCCACTCTACATCCTACTTCACTCCCATAAAGTTTTAATCTGGCAGTAGCCCCACCCCTTGCACAGATAACCCCGCCTGTTTATGCAGCTAGCCACACCCAGCTTTGCTAACCCCCATCCTGAAGAGCTCTGGAAAAACCATACAATAAATATGGTGTTTAGAGGCAGTTCGTGTCATATTTTATGCATGTAACGTAGTAATCTGAAACCACCAGAATGCAGCATAACTCCTATGCTATGGTTTGTCAGTCGCATGGAGAGAAAAAGAAAAAAAAACTAAAGCAGATATATATTGAATAGAAGGAGATACTCTTCTCCATATAGTGTGTTGAGACACCTGACTGCTACACCAACAGGGACTTTTATGACATTGCATTCTAAATACATT
Organism: Spea multiplicata; assembly: GCA_009364415.1. Classification (NCBI taxonomy): domain Eukaryota; kingdom Metazoa; phylum Chordata; class Amphibia; order Anura; family Pelobatidae; genus Spea; species Spea multiplicata. The sequence continues at coordinate 82,245 of VKOC01001380.1, read as the reverse complement.
AATATGTAGTTGGCCCCCATTTCAAGCTATAACATCTTCCACTCTTCTGGGAAGGATTTCCACAAGATTTTTGGAGTGCTTCTGTGCACATTTTTGCCTATTTATCAATACAGCATTTGTGAGCTCAGACAATGAACAAGAAGGCCTGGCTCCCAATCTCTGTTCCAGTTCATCCAAAAGATGCTCAATGGGGTTGAGGCCAGGACTCTGTGCAGGCTGGTCAAATTCTACCATAACAAACTAATCCAACCATGTCTTATGGACCTTGCTTTGTGCACTGGAGGCAGTCATGCTGGAATAGAAAAGGGCATTCCCAAAAGCCGGAAGCATACAATTGTGTAAAATGTCTTTGTATGCTGCAGCATTAACATTACTGGAACTAAGGGGCCTAGCCCAAACCCTGAAAAACAGCCCCAGACCATTATTCTTCCTCCATTTACAGTAGGAAGAATGCCCTGCATTAGGCACCGGTAGTGTTCTCCTGGCATCTGCCAAACCCAGTTATGTCCACCAGACTTTCAAACGGTGAAGCTTGATTGATCACTCCAGAGAACACATTTCCACTGCTCCAAAGTCCAGTGACAGTGTACCTTACACCACTCCAAAGGATGATTGCTATTGTCCATAGTTATATTCAGTTTGTGTGCAGCTGCAGTTTTGAACTCTGTAGTGAGTGAGCTACAGAGGAAAGAATTTTTTACACACCACACTCTTCAGCTCTGCTCTGCGAGTGTGCGTGGTCTACTTTGTGGCTAAGCTACTACTAAACATTTCCACTTCACAAGAATAGCACTTACAGTGGCCCGGGGCAGATCTAGCAGGGCAGAAGTTTCACAAACTGCTAGCAATGTGTGTGGCTGAAACACTTAAATTTAATAAGTAGGAGCAGTGTCCCAATACTTTCGGCCATATTGTGTATATGCTGTGACTTAATTATAGGGAGAGTTCAGAAAACTGACAAAATGAGAACTCAGCAGTAGACCTGCGTAGCAAGAGGGCATTTGTAGACCTTGAATTCTTATCCATGTATGTTGATGCCATTGTCCTTACAGCTTCTTTTTCTGTGACCCCGTGAGATGGGAAATACTGACATTCATTCCTCACTTACCTTCACCAGCACCAGTTTCCTCATTATTCGATTGTCTATGTTCTGACCAAATGACATGTATATTGTGTAGTCTGGGGATCTGCAATGATGAAGTGTGTATGCCTTCAGCTCTGGAAAAAAAACATACAAAAAACATGGTGTCTAGAGACAGTGTCATATTTTATGCATGTAACGTAGTAATCTGAAACCACCAGAATGCAGCCCCTAGAAAACCCAAATTATGAAACTTAAATAAAAAATAGCTGTTAAATGTTGATTAAAGACGGTTATATTGTTGCCCTATTACACCTATCAGTCTCTCTCCCTCCTTCACCATCATTGTGAGCTGCAGACACAACCAGAAACACTATAAAATCATTTGCATGTGTTTTAGCTCTACTAGACAAACTCTACCGACTCCTTATTGGACGTGTGAATTCGGATTAATTTTAACGTTAACAAAATTTGCACTGACCCTCATTGACTCTCACTCATGTTCTTTCACTCACGCACTCTCATTCCCTCTCTCTCACATTTTCTCTTCCTCCAAGTGGCAGCATACAGATAGGATGTAGCAAGCAAGATAACTTGGGAGGGTAAGAACACTTCAACCCTGGCTTAAAAAATAAATAATAAAAAAAAAAAATTACGCCCAATTGCAGCATCCTCAGAGACCAAGATGGTGAGTATGTAATGCTTCTAGAACAGATGGAGAGATGACCACGTGGTGACTCTACATATCTGATCAGGAGAAGCGGATGCCTTTTCAACCCATGGGTTTCATGGAATGGGCTGTAACTGAAAAAAGAAGATGAAGACCTTCTAAAAAATAGGAAAGTTTGATTGTTTCCTAATCCATCTAGAAATTGAAGACTTAGAAGCCTTAAGTCCCTTCTAAAGAGTGAAACTTCCCTTCCAATGGGGAAACAGGGTTTGGACAGAAGGTGGGAAGGGTTGAGATACAATGCAACCTTGGGCCGGAAATCTGGTTAAGTCATCAGAACAACGTCCTGATAAAAAAAAAAAATGAAATATGGGGGTTTGCATGACAAAGCTTGAAGTTCTTCACCCTGCTTTGCCAAAGGGATGGCTACTTAAAAGGATAAGCTGTTGAAGAGAACAATTCCCAGGGGTTCCAAAAGGACCAACACACAATATCTTTAACCCCAGGTTAAGTCCCCAAGGAGGAAGTGGATTAAGAAAAATTGGAGATTAGAAATAGCCTTGACAAAATGTAGACCAAATTACGAGAAGAAATGAAGAAAAAAAAATATATATATATTATATATATATATATTATATATTATATAAAGGAAAACCCCTGGATTTTGAGTATGACCTATTCAGCAGCCATGGTGCCAGCTGCTGGCGTTTGATATTTTTGAGAGAAGACTCTACATTGTCCCAAGACTTTAGGATCCACTTTGTAATGGTCTCACATGTGCTTTTGCCCAAGGGACCCCTTGAGTAGTAGCGACCATCAAACCTAGAACCCTCATGACTTTCATGGTGGCATCTGGAACAATGAATGAGGCTTTTAACTGCTATGCCAATGGTACACCTTTGTCCCTTGGGAGAAAAATGTAATTCTCTTGGAGAATACCAATATACCTAAAATTTGGAGCCTTCTCAATGGTGTTAATGTTGATTTTGACACATGGAGACTGAAAACTGTTGTCAAAAAAGTTTCACGAACTAATCGTTTTGATATGGAACAATGTAACTGCCTAGGCAACAAATCAAAGCTGCCAAAACCACAATGACTTTGTGAAGACTCTTGGAGCCAAATGGAACAGAACGAGAGTGGAAGTGGAGAATAGTGCAACTAATTTGAAATGGCAAATCTTAAACTGTCTAAAAAGGGTGAAGAAGTTTTATTTCCATAATAAAACTTCTTTAAAATCTAGGAACCCCATGAAATCTTCTCTTTGTAAAAAAAAAATTGACCTTTGATGCAAGGGACTCCTTTCTGAACTGTTCTTTTTTTACTACCCGGTTAACTGAATATCCAGAATATTTTTAGTTCAATAACCAAATGGCCCATCTTCAACCTGTTGGCTATTGTACTAAAAATATTCTGGAGACGTGTCTCACTTTTTTTAGGAACTAGTTCTACAACACTTTTTTTTTTATTTTAACACTTCAGACACAAAAGAGCAGACTCTCTGGTAAATAGGCAAACTTTTTCCGAAACAAGAAATACCTGTTTTGGAGGTTGCTGAAAATGGATTTGGTAAATCTCTGTACTAAGCCAATGCGCCCATCTGTCTTCTGTAGAAAGGGACTATTTATTTTAAAAACCTATTTTCTTCTATCTATAATATCCTTTAAGCCAGAAGAATCTTCTATAGGGATGGTAGAATGTTTTCCCAAGCGAGACACTGTTGTATCAACAGTAGGAGGATTCTAAAACATTGGTTTCATCTAACAGAACGATGGATATAAAATGCTTAGAAATAAGAGTTTTCTTATCTGGAAACGTCCCTTTGATCTGCATAGCCAGACTTTTGCTTAGAGTAGATGTCAGAAAAATCTTCAAACTGACTGAAAAATATCTGTAAAAGTCCACTGCAGATTTGATTTGAACCATGACAAACTCAGAAATTTCTGTTTTCTTAAGAGGCATCTGAAGCCAGTTTAATACAATCAGTATTTTTTCTTGTACCCATCAGGCATAGGCATCAGATAAAATATCAGGAGGAGGATAATTACAAGCAGACATCTTGCAAATATCTAACCAAAAATACCAATAGACTAGAGCTAATGTATAATAAAATCCCGGTTTGAAAATAAGAACTGGTACCTTTAATTCTTGAGGAGCTGTGCCAAACTACAATGGTAGAGTGCACTTAGACCACCCAGAGACAGTTGCTGCACTGCTGAGGGGAGAGAAGTGGAATTTTATATGTCATCATCCTGCGCCAAGGAATCCCGCAAAGGCTGGCATGGAAATTTTAAATATGGTGGCCGTCTTCCAGGAACACCACTCAGGACAGAAGATGACTGCTGCCCTGGAGCCTTGCACGATGAACTTGTGTGCCTGCCCAACCTGGAGGCAGCTCCAACAGAACTCTGAGTCAACCAACCCAGGAGAGTACAAAGAACAAAAACACACACACACACACACAACCCGTTTCTGCCCAGGACAGAAAAATAATAGGGATTTGCGAGCATTTTTTTTTTTTGTTTTGAGGATTCAATTTGGATCTAACAGCCATTAACCAGTATCTAACACTTCATGGTGAACTTACCTCTCCAGTACTTCCCAAAGTCAAAGATCTCAGTCTGGATTTCCCTGGGCACCATTTTTTCATCTGCAGAGTTTTCAAGATCTTCAGAAAGAGACCAATAAACTTTTGACTTGCCAAATCTTGTGGCATAAAGCTTGTAGTCCGTGTTGCTAACCTCAAGGAGAAACCCCCCTTTAACATTATTAAGGATGGTGGTGGTAAAATTAATCTGAGTCTGATCCACTAAGTCATCAGTGGATGGAAAACAGATCAGATCTGCAGGTCCACAACGAGGATCAGGTTGTCCGGTGTTAATGAGAAACCTCTTGGCTACATTTTTCTTTAGAACTTCTTTTCCTTTGTAAAATATTGTTACTTCCCAATTGGTTAAAGGAGGAAACCTCACTAGAAGAACAGGGAGCAAAGAGAGTATTATTTTTTACAATCATGTATAAATGATATAAGCAAACTACTAGACCATATGTTAAGGTCTTATTATATAACATAATTTCCTTGCATTTGTATGTTAGACTGTTATATTTTTTGTCCTAATACAAATACCTAAAGGCAATCCTAACGTTTGTGCATCAATTTAAAGATAACATTTCTCATTTCAGACACATATTCTTGCTGGTGGAAACCGACTGCACAACACTATAAACCATAATGTAGCCTACACAACTGCGCACAAGGACACATGGAGCAGACTACAGTTTGCAGAACATCCACCAACAACTTCCATGAAGGCCCACATGGGCTGAGGAGGCATAAGCTCCCACCCTTCGATCTAGGCGAGTTGGTGTGGACTTAGCCCAACGTTTAGCAAGGGAAGAACACAATCCAGACTAAAGCTCAAGGATAGAAGTAGCACCTTGTGTTTGCCCTCCCAGCAACATAAGTGTAGCTAAGCCTGCTTGGCTCTGCAAATTGGGCCAGAGCCTAACTTTTGAGATCTAGGACTTCTCCAGTATAGTTATTTGGTAAAGGACAGGGTAGTCCAGGCCCAGGCAGTCTGACTGATCCATACCTATCACCTGTCTCACAAAATGGGGACACATTGTATATGTATGTATGTATGTATGTATGTATGTATGTATGTGTGTGTGTGTGGGGGGGGGGCAAGAATATAAATTACAAGGAGTAAAAGGCAAGTAAGGTAAAAGAAAGATGACCAAAAAAGAATGAGAAAAAGATGTCAGCAAGTGAGGGGCAAAATAAAAAGGAAATAATAGAAGAGATTGGGGAAACAAGTACCACAAGAGGCAGAAGGCAGAGAAAAAAATCCAGAGAAGGGGCTCTTTCTGTGTAATTGTTTCAGGGCCCAAAGCTTCTTAATCCAGCCTTGAGGTTTTACTACCATCAGTGGTCTTAAACAAAGCTTCTGAACCTGCACTGTATGGTTACCATAACTGTTCAACCAACTTACAGCTATTATATGAAACATTTACTTATACTATTACTGTCACAATAAAGCTTGGTGTGGCATTAAACTGAAAACAGCAGGGGGCCGAGTTTTGGACACATTTGAAGTGATTCTGCAAATCTTAAGTTTTATAATTTTATATTACTGCGTTTCTACAATTTTTGGGACACTCAGAATTTTCATAAAAATTCTGAACTTGTGGTCACTATGCTCAGAGGGTACTTCTGAATGACACCGAGTAAATTTTAGGTTTGCCTGATTTCACAGGTAACGGCATTTAATAGGAAACAATTGAACTAGGATTTTGCTTGGATATTGGGGGTCCACTGGAAAAATAATCTACTACTAGAGGCACATTGCTGAGCGAGACAAAATAAAAGGAAGGGTGGTCTGTGTTACTAAAATTCACTCACTTTGCTGATGGGACAGCTGTTGTGTTCTTGTCTCCAAAGAGCAATCTCCAAACCCGTTAATTAGAGGAGGGACCGAATGTGCTACATGTTGGCTTTCATTATGTTCCACTGGTATCTGGTAAGTGGGCCCTTGAGATCCTCCGCAGACTTCTTCCCCAACTGGGACATGCTGTGTTAACACATTCTGACATGCGCTATATATTTGATGCTGCATATCTATACAAAGATGGAATTATTTGTGTAGAGTTATAATGCCGAGGTTCAACATTGATTCATACACAAGGCAAGATATAAAATATAACATCTGTTTCTTTAAAAAAAAAAAAAAACCCAAAAAACCCAAAACACACAGTATATGGTCTGGTCACCAAACAAAGGTTACTTCTATATTTTGGGGTGCAAAGGTTGTAGACATAAATTCTCAACTTGAAAGCTAAATAGAATGCAACAAAAATCCCCATTATTTCCATTGTTAAGCCAAATTAATACAAGTAACAAAAAAACACATTTTTGTAAACTTATCAAGTATATGTATTTGTAAATGCATGTAGATTTCACACAAAGCCTTTGTGTGAGTGCACAACACATTGCAGGGTAGGAACATATAAAATGGTTAAATTACATAATTTAAACTAAAGAAGCACAACCTAGGGAGAAAATACACATTTCTGCATCTCTTGTCATAATAAGTGTCAAGGCAGTTGTAGGTCCACAGTTAGTTGTGTGCCCTTTTTAATGAACAAAAATGGATTTATGTCAATACATACATGTGTGTTAGTGTTATTATGCCAATTTATAAGGGGAGATGGGAGTTTTGATGAGGGACACCTGTTACATTACAATCCCTGCATGTTACTTTATATGCATGCAGGCAAGCTGATTTAATAATTACTCCGTTGCTAACATTAAGCAACAGTTTATCCAACAGATGTGGGATACAAGGTTAACCTCCTAGGTTCACTTGGCTAACCGTGTACCCCATAAATTAGCACCGAAAAGGGTTGCCACCTGCTTAATTTCAGAAGGTATTCCCATTTGTTACAAAGTACATTATTAGTGTGTATTTTTTTATATATACCAGTCTATCAGAAGGTATTTTCATTTGGTAGAAAATAAATAATTTAGGGTTATTTGTGGGAAAAACGCTGACACAAGCAGTTTATTGTAAAATGCTAGACACACACATCACAAAAATAAAAGCATTGGCCTACTACGCGGATTTACTCACTTTGCTGATGGGGTGGTTGGTGTGCGTTTGTCTCAGACAAGGAAGCTCCATACCCATTAATACGATGAGGGACTGAAACCGCGATAGGTTGGCTTTCCACATGTTCTCTCAGCATCTGGTAGGGGGACCCAGAAGGTACTCTGTAGACGTCTTGCACAAATGGCGCATTCTGCGTTAATCCGTTCTGACCAATGTTATTTACTTGATGCTGCATGCCTGTAGAGAGATTCCATTAATTTGTCATAAGAAATAGAGTTCAGATGTGAATTGAAAATAAAATATGTTCAGAATATTTGAAGGGTTCTATCATATCTCACCACCCCGTGTGTTCATAACAGGATCTTTATGCTTTCCTGCTATGTTTTTTTAGTAAGACAATTTACTAATTTTGTGGACCTTCTCTGAAATATCTGAATCCATGGTCTCCAGAGCTGGATTTACTATTCTAAAAAAATTAGATATCCTCACCAGCTATAAAGCTTGGCCTTGTAAACGTTTAGGTTCCAAACCCTAGTCTAGTCCTCTAGTTTGCTTAGACCAATTTTTTTTTACTTTACTGCCCCTCAAGGGATGTCAAACTTGTTTGTACACTATTGTTACGAACACAGCTATGTGTAACATAACCGAAAAGGGTTCTCTAATGATCAATTAGCCTTTTAAACTTAAACTTGGATTAGCTACGGGGGAGTCCCGGCAAGGGAGATTACACGCACATCGCCGCAGCCGGTGAACGTCTGCACAATGCGTTTTAACTCTGCCCCAAAGATGTGTCTTGTGGGGCCGGCGGGGGACATCTACGACGCAATCCGCGTATACAACTTCCGGTGCCGGCACTCAGCGGAAGTGCCGGCACCGAAGTTGTATACGTGTATTGTGTAGATGTTCCCCTGCCGGCCCGCAAGACACCTGGAGTCTGCTCTGGTAAGTCGGGGAGGGGGGGGGGGCTCAGCATATCTATTACAAATTTTTTTCTTTAAAAAGCACTTAACTTTTAAGGTGCTGCTTTTAATCGGGTGCGGCCTATATCCGAGCCAATATGGTACTTCAAATGTCATAGTTAATGTTTTAAACCCACCACCTGTTTCTCCTGCTCACTATGATGTGAAAGATAAAAAACTGTATCACAAACTATCCAAGGGAGAGCCAGAGTGCTAAACAATCACTTGGATGTGTATTTTTATTTTATAACACCACACTTTCTACAACAACAAGGAGTCTACTCAGAATTACCTTGGTTGTTCCAGGTTTGCCATTGGGCTTCAGAGTCATTGAGACAATTGGGTTGATCTTCAGTGTAGGTTGCCCCTCCATGGTCTAACACCTTGTTGGTAGCTGTAAAACTGCCATTTCCCATAGGGTTGTCATCTGCTACTGCTGTACAACAGACATATAATCAACTTAAACATTCCATGGTAACTAAACAGTATTTTACATGGTAACTACTGTACTTTAAAAGAATAACAAATGCTGCACAATCTTATTGTATGATCACTTTGGTGTTGCCTTTCTTCCTCCCTGTATTGTAAGCTCGCTCGAGCAGGGTCCTCCTCATCTGTTTCTGCGTGTCATCTTGTTATGTCATATACTAATTGTTATGTCCTGTCAACCCTTTGTACAGCGCTGCTATATAAAACAATAGAAAGAATAATCTGAGGGACTGTGTTAAACCTAATGCTACCATATTGCTTGAACAGATTTAGGAAGATGGTTTAAACATGAAATCATTTGTGTTTAAGAAAATTGAATATAAAGGAAACAAACAAGGTCCACACAAATATTATAAGATCCAAATCACCTATGTCAGCATGAGCAAGATTGAATCTCTCCAGAAGTGCATCTATATCCTGGGGAGGAAAAAAAAAGAAAAAAAATATGGTTATATATACACATGTATCTGAATATAACCCGTTGACTATATTCAGAGACAAAAAAATGTGGGCTTCTAGGTACCCTCGTAGTGAATACATGTGGCATTGCACCAGAGCACCAGGTCCCATAAAACAGAACTAAGACAGAATGAAACCCTTCCTGAATATGTTAAAGACGTACCAGCTCCTGTTCGCTATTCACCGAAAAAGGGAGCACAGATTCGCTATAGGGGCTGATCCGCAGGCTGTATTCATCATCGTTATGTATCGTATTTTGCTCTGTTCAAAAGGTAATCACAGATACCGTGTGTTTCAAAGTGCAGAAGATGAAAAAGAATATTCAACTTTAAATATAAGAAACCCTATGTAACAGAGAGCTATAAAAAGTATCATTGTGCCATTTTGAAATATGCAATGCTCTATGGGAGTTCTGTTAGCTCAGCTAATCCGAAAGAAATATACGGTAACTTGCTGCTCCTACGAGTAAGAGTGCTCACTACATTCACTATTTGTGTGCAATAAAACTAAATCCAGGGAGCTCACTGGAGGTAACATTTGCCAGGTACGAGCAAGGAACATGCGCAATAAATCAAGAGAAAATAAAAATTAAGGTTAAAGCAGCAGCCACCATATCCAAAATGGTAGAACCATATGCAAAAAGGGGCTATTGAGTATCGGCAGAGTGGGGCTAACATGTAAACCCCCAAACATTAAGATGTGGTGCTCTAGACAACTGCTCAATCTGGGTTACCGGAAATAGAGCCCCTGGGCCAGATTGGTCAAATGACCCTTGTGAATATACCCCTGTGGCAAACAGCGGGTCAAATATGTTGGAGCAGTGCAAATGTGGTTTCGGTCGCTTTGTAATTAGGTTGGATTTGTTCCCCAGGTTGAAACCTGTTTAGACCCACAACTCTATTGAAGACGAGGCAAAAAGTGTGTATACATGTAAAAAAATAATATTTATTACAGCAAAAGCGCACAGCGATGTAATCCATACCTGGCAGTGGAGCAGTCTGAGCATTGGAGTAAGGAACGGGAAGTGCAGGTTGAACAGGAACAGCTTGGACACAGTTGACCTGGTATATTTTGTGAGGATTTTGTTGATCGTCTGATTTGTCCATGTATTCAGAAAACATTTTAATATTGCCAGACATAACAGAATTAATGGCACAGCGGAAGTTCCTTTTCCAAGCAGGTGGATCTTCGGAATGTTTGTTGTATTTTCCACTCTCCTTTGCCCAGGCCTAAATTATGGTGAAACAAAAGAAATGGTGAAAATGCGTAATATCATAAGTATCAGCCACTGTATTCAGAAACACAATCAAATATTTTTTTTATTATTTATTTAAAGGGACATACCCCTTTTTCTTATTGATCAGTAAAAGTACCTGGAAACTTTCTAAGATTGGGAGATCTGTCTTCTTGGGGCGTGGCTTCCTGAGGGGGTAGGGCTAGGTGTCCACGGAGGCAGGGCTAGCCATGAGTGGGGCGGGGCTAGACCTACACAATGACAGGTCTTCCCCAGATTGCCTTTAGTGGGCAGGGAGTACAAAACAAGAGGAAGACTCTGAGCGAAACCTGGGGAGTTCCCAGGTAGGTCAGTAAAGCATCCTAACTTTGTTTCACCATCCTGTGCCTCCGGAATTATAGGTTCACCTCCCAGTTCTGTTCAGCTATGCCATCTCCTTGTGATTTCTTGGATTACTTTTATGTAACAATTGACCTCTGTAAAAATGTGTAATATTGCTCAACAGTATAACCCTATTGTCCACCTACCATAAAAATCCCATAATCCTTTTCGTTTTTGCTCTTCATATTCAGGTGCTTCCATGGTACGCAGAATAAAGTATGATCATCATTAAGCCAGTGCACACCTTCAAAGTTGTTGCTGTTAATCTGTCGCAGGAGCCACGGGCCAAAAAGCTCCCTATTGTGAACCCTGGAGGTGAGACACAGCATGAAAGAAAAAAAAAAAAAAAAAAGTCATTTTGTGCGTACACACCAGGCTGGGCAATTGTCCCCCAGGCCACCCTAAATCTAAACTAAACGGCTGCTGCACAGGGCAAGGGGCTAATGAAGCTGCAGCCTATAGATCACTTCCGCAGGGGCCCTGCTGCTTATCTGTAGGTTATGTGTGCGAGCAACATCTCTTGTTCTGCACAGAGGAAGCAGGAACGCATCAGAGTCACGTAAATTTACATCACATGACCCTGCTCCGTTCCTGCTTCCCCTGGGCGGAAAGAGAAGTTCTTCACACAATGCAGAGGGAAGCAGCAGCCCCTGCGGAAGTCTGCGAGTGGCACAGAAAGCTCTGCAGTTCAGGTAAGGGGGTGGGGAGGTTGTATGAACAAGTGATTGATTGAGAAAATGAAAGAGTATCTTAATGAGTATATGAATGTTTGTGAATGAATGAGTATATAAAAGTTTGAATGAGTAAATGAATAAATGTGTGTGATGGCATGGACGTGTAAGTGGGGGGAAAGCATGGCACATGCTGACAGCCCTCCCCTTACACACACAATAATATATTACTGCATAGTCAATTTATTGAGTCTGCCCAGTAAAAACAATGCTATTATGAACTATAACTTGATTGGCATTTTTCCCCCAGAAAAAGTAGCAACTCCACATTTTCCTGTGTTCTGTCCATTAGAAAATGTTTATTACACTTATGCGGGGAAAAAGCAACCATTGCCTTACCTATCTCTCACAGGCATTGTGACTTAACGTTTTTGAGGCTTTCAGAATTGTATTGTAGATGACACAATATGGGACCTGGAAATAAAGAAAGACATGATTACTAAAATGTAGAACAAGTTAACTTGACCCTGTTAGAATAACTGGACGTTAACCTACAGAGCATACAAATGCTACTAAAGTATGTTATAGTGGATCTGTCTTTCTAAAATCCAATATTTTAGTTAATGTAATTTGTGCGTTGAATAGGAATTGCATGATGTGTATCAGAAGCCTACTTTACATATTCACATTGGACGCCGGCATATGATGTCATTTTCCGGCACTGTATCTCTTAAGGATGTTGGGTTTCTGGGTACAGAGCTAGTGGAGCTTAGGCACAGTCCTTCATAGTGTACATGGGTCATTTGGGAGAGAGAGAGAGAGTGAGATCTCCCTTTTAACCAGCACACGGGACCAGCAGCAGAGAGGCTGCCCTGTCACCCTTAGGCCTGCTTCCCTATGCCAAGTTGGCCCTGGCTAGCATATACCCTCACAGAGAGCTTGTGAGAAGTGCTGCTTCTCCGGGTCAACACCCGAATCCTCTGTGTTGTGGGAGTGGATGTCCCGACACGCCCACTCCTCTCCCATTTCTCCTTTAAATGGGGGTGTTTCCCACGATGTCGGCAGGATCGCCCACTGGCGACGGTGAGCAATCCTAGCCGTGTCCCACAAGGGTAGGCTCCTGGTAGCCAGAGCCCAAAAGTTCCCAGGTATAAATATGACCTATGTGTATATCAGTGGCAGAAGTGATTTTCATGGTTCGTATGCTTATACCTTCCATGAGTTTTTTCCCTACTTGGCGTTCAACCAGTGTCTGCAGCCTTAGAAAAGGCTGGTAGGATTCCGCCGAGAATGAAGGGGATTTGCAGAAGAGGAAGTAATTAGTAGTTTTTATCAGTGACTGCCGCTAAACTCAGCTCTGCAGACGTAAAGTATTAATTACGCAATCATTGTGGGAGCGTCGTCTTCAGCGTGTAAAAAGTAATCTTAGGGACTCTCTCTACATGTGATATAGATTATATATATATATATATATATATATATATATATATCCTGCTTTGGATCTAAAATGGCAATACGTTGGAATAAGTCATTTGATGGGTAAAATTACTCGCTAATGTTATACTACAGAGAAAATAGACGGCAAGTGCAAAGTACGAAAGAGGTGCACAAAACAAGCGATACTATAACTCACTCCTTTATCATAACGGATAATAAATATTGAAAGTCATTAGCAGCAGATAATGGGGCCCTTTAAACCCGACAAAGTTTCACTAATCACCCGTTGTCACCTTGGCTAGTTCTGCATATGGGTTTAGAGAAAATGTATGCAGATGTACACGTCTCTTTACATATAATGGGAAAGATGCATTCTTTAGGTTGAGTTGTACATTGTTCTTTGGTAGCGTCCCCATAATACACTTAATAAATAATGATCCCATATGTAGATGCAACAATAACATAGCTTTCTGCAGCACGCGTGCTATGCCAATAGTTTATACATTAAAATTATTATTCTATGCACTGACATTTACCCAATTTAGCCTTGTCGTACCAATGCCCTGTCATAAGTATCATAAATACACCATACAGTTCTCTTTTAATTTAAATTATTATTTGCATTCATCTTTTGCTGCATTCCTAAATGCACCCAGAGAATTACAGAACAGAGAAATAAAAAACTATTTTTTTTTTTCAAGCAATTCAACATTTATTGCAATCCATGGGTACTGCTAGATCATATAACAGTGACAAAGCTGCCCCTCAAAAAAAGTTAATCACCTTAACCTTAATCACTCCTTGGTCTCCTGTTAGATTCAGGAACCATAGCCCTATGTCATGAATATTGAAAATTCCCCCCTCTGTAGTAGCCTTTACCACTTCTGCTGGTGTGCTGTTCCATTTATCCAGCACCCTCTCAGTAAATAAAAACTTCCTTACATTATATCTATGCATTTTTCAATTTAGTCATAATCATCTCAAATCAATCCATACTTAGTAATAAAAGCACTGAATTAAGTTTACATTCTGTCAAATACCTTCCAATATGTGATAGTCCAGCTACCTTGTAAACAAACCCTAGCATGCACAGCCAGCCTAGCATTAGAGTTGGATTATCAGACAGATTTAACCCCAAATCGTAGAGCACGCAATGCCCACTCCTACGGAAGCAGGAATTAACACTTTCATCACCAATAATTCTGACCATTCACACTTTAATTCCCAGCGAAGCAAGTGCAGACCTATGGCGGCTCCCCATACAGTAACGGTGTAATAACGTAAATAAATAAATAATGCCCCCAACAGGGAACACTTCTGTAAAGCATTGCTGCAAGAAGATTAGCTCGAGCGAGCAGCGTTACCTCGATGTTGAAAGGTCCCCCTACTTTGAGCCGTAAAGGTTTTGTTTTCATGGACTGTGAGTGGTAGTCAGAGCATATATACCTCTTTCAGCTCAGCCCAGATATGCATGAGCTCTCAATGAACGACCAATTAGAATCCAGACAGTGTCCAAAGGGGCGTGCCCTCTAAACTGCAGAGTGTAGCAGAATGACAATGACGGCTGATACTAAGGGAGGCACTTCCTAGAAGTCACGTGACAGCACGTGTCCCTTACAAGCGATAAGCCTAGAGTGCATTATATTTTGTAGCCACTAGGGGGCGGTAGGTCGAGCGTTCAGGCTCCCGAAATTCCAAAGCAATGGAAAACGCGTGCTGTACGTCAGGAAATAGACACACTGCCGGTGGTAATGTGGTGACCAATCACAGGGGTGACATTTCAAAAAAAAGTTTGGAAGGTTAGTTCTGCACCTCTCTTACTCACAGTTCTTTGGTGAGGTGAGAGAGGCAGAGAAACATTAAAACACATTTTTATTATTATTATTTTTACAATAATTAAAAAAACCTTACATTTTGTTTGGGATGTCAGAAAACCAGAGATATAGTGTTTCGCATGTGTCTGAGTAAGAGTGCTCAAGTGTTTCATCTCTGTAAAGATGAACAAAATATATACTCAGGGTGGAGCCTGGTATAACTGATGCCTGGGTGTTTTTGGCGTCCCCAGGTGGGTGTGACTATATTGCTAAATCCTCCCCTTAACGAACATAACCCACCTCTTTGGACCCTCACTTCCCACAGTGCTGGCTTTGCCCCCAAACAGTTCAGCAGTGCCATCTTTGCCCCCAAACAGCTTGTCAGGTTTGCTTTGGGCCCAAACAGGTCATCAGTGACATATTTTCCCCCCAAACAGCATTACCTACCAATATCACATCAGTATATTAATATACATTTGTAATTATATGCGTGGGGCTTCACTGCTGAGTGCTTTGATATGATGCCATATTCTGTCGCATCAAGCGCCGACACAGAGCTTTCGTGCTTTCACCACCGCAGTCAGAGGGTGCTGGAATGGGAGTGAGCTGTTGCTGAAAACTATTTCATGAACGAGCCGGTCATTTTTGAGAAATTTTTCAGCGTCTCCTCGTTGCCCCTCTCCTCCACCCTGTGCTGCCTGGGCCATGCACCAGCCTTGGCGCGGCCCTGTAGATACTGCTGAAACGGCCTATGCAATGCTAGCTTCTGACTCTTCTCTCAGTGACAAAGAGTCAGGGTTTGACCCAGCAGACTTTTGTGACAGCAGTAGTGTTACATCCTGTGACTTTTCTGGTCCCCAAGATATACCTAATCCTGACAGTGGGCATCTATTGTTCAAATGTTTTACTGCATGCCCTGGATTAAAAATCTCTGATTTTAGCCCAATTCAATTTTTGAAGCTGTTTTTAGAGACATTATAGCGACATTTGTGTCCCAAACAAAGCCAGCAATTCATGGCATCATGGCAAGACAAAATGTCTGGCTTCCCATAAACCAACATGAATTTTAAAAGTATGCCAATGACTATGGGCATAACCAAAAAAAACACACGTACGGTCCTCCTGGAGCAAAAATCTTTTTCTGCTCAACCCCGCTATTTCCACATGTAATGGCAAAAATAGGCTTGATAATATGATTATGAAATTATTATGATTATGACTTTTTACATTTCTGCCTTTAATCTCTATTTTCCAGAAGCAGTTTGCAGATGGATATACACCTAGACAAAACATCTGTATTGATGAGTCCTTATCGAAGTCTAAAGGTAGATTAATATTTAAGCAGGACATTCCTTCAAAGAGGTCAAGATATGGCATCAAATTTTAAAACTACTATGAGAGTGGCACAGGCTATACCCAGGGCCGGATTAAGAGCATCATGGTGCTGATGATTTTGGTGGGCCTTTTCGGAAATGAATAAAATAAACAGAATGGACAGAATCTTAACTCCTCGACATCCATGTGTACTGAATAAAGAGAACATCAGTGCTTGGCAGATAGTAGATGGGAGTACATCAGTACACTAAAAAAAGTCTTACACGGGATCCCTGAAGGCACAATTTAGTGCCTCTAAACCTTTTTAATAAGATACGCAGGTTGAAATAGAGTAAATAACACAATACCTTTACTTTTCCTCTGAATACCTTTACCTAGAATGTTTTGTCCTCTGAAGTGACTACAAATTCAGGAGTGCGTTTTATCTCTGGACAAGTAAAAATGAAATAGTTCAATTTATTCCTACAGAAAGTAAAGTGCCAGAAAACAGATGACTAAATACACACCAAGACAGGCTCTGCCACCCAGACACACACAAGGACAGACTCTGCCACACCGACACCCAGAAACACACACCAGGACAGGCTCTGCCACACTAACACCCAAACAAATACACCAGGACAGGCACTGCCATACTGACACCCAGACACACACCAGGACAGGCTCTGCTACACCGACACCCAAACACACACACACCAGGACCAGACTCTGCCACACCGAACACCCAAAAACCACACCACCAGGACAGGCTCTGCCCAAACTGACACCCAAAAACACTACACCAGAGCAGCTTCTGCTCACACTGACACACACAGACACCACACACAAGGACAGACGCTGCCACACCAAACACCCAACACACACACCAGGACAGGCTCTTCCACACTAACCACACAAACACACACACACAGACCCCAGGCTCCTGCCCCACTGACACAACAACTACAAAAAACCACCAGGCTCTTGCCACACTGACACCACGCAAACACACACCAGAACTCTCTGCCACACTAACCCCAGACACACACAACCAGGACAGGCTCTGCCACACAGACAACCACAACACACAAACCTGGACAGGCCCTGCCACACTGACACCCAAAACACACACAAAACAGGATAGGCTCTGCCACACAGACACCCAAAAACACACACCAGGACAGGCTCTGCAACACCGACACCCAAACACACACACCAGGACAGGCTCTGCCACACTGACAGACGCAGGGTTTCCACGGACGGTTTCCCTTTGGTATTGATTTATGTGAGGGCTGCAGCTGGCCCTCTTATGTATTGATGCCACCCGCCCCCACATGTATTTGTGCACTCCAGAAAGCCCCCCATTGTGTATTTATTCCACCAGACAGCCCCACTTTAGTATTGATTGATGTAATGTCCCAGCCAGCATCCGCTTGTGTATTTATGCCAGCCACCCCCCTTTAGTATCAAATCAGATCTGGCACCCAGACCTGCCTATGACCCAGATTGGAAGAATAGGACTTGCCATCTCTGCCCCGAAAACAGCCTGCCTGTGGCATCTTTGCCCCGAAAACAGCTTGCCTGTGGCATCTTTGCCACCAAAACAGCCTGCCTGTGGCATCTTTGCCACCAAAACAACCTACCCGTGGCATCTTTCTCCCCCCTTACACATCCATGCTATCACACATATTCATTCACTCGTTCACAAATATTTATTCACTAATGCAGATACTCATTCACTCATTCAGATATTTATTCACAGATATTCATTCATACATTGATACTCATTATTCCCTCATTCAGATACTCATTTACATATACTCATTCACTCCTTCACAGATACTCATTGATTCACTCACTCAATCTCACATACTCCTTCATACAGCCTCTCCCACCCCCTTACCTGAACTGAAGATGTATGTGCCGCTTGCAGACTTCCGCAGGGGTCCGCTGCTTCATTCTGGGTTGCTCACACTCTGTGCGAACAACCTGTTTTACTGCACAGGGGAAGCAGATGCAAAGCAGGGTCATCATCAGAAACACCCCCAACTTCATTGGGAACGCCCCCTATGTCAGCAGGACTGCCCACTGATGTCATGAGACCACCCACTGTTGTCAGTGGGCAGTCCTGACCACGTCCTGCAAGGGAAGGCTCCGGGTAGCCGGAGCCGAGAAATTCCCAGGTATGAGGACTTGATCTACCCCTTGATTATACTTGGACATCTTTTACACAAGTGTCCGGTTGTATAAATGTTTGTATTTCCAAGAACCATGTAGGTTTTTACCAAATAAAAGTGCCAATTCTACAGAGCCGGTCTGTGTCCGTGGAAAAGCCAAGACAATCAGTCTGGGAACAGTCCTTGCAGACGAGGTGTATATGTGTAAAAGATTCTAACACATTTAACATCTCTTCTAACCCCAATAATATAAAAGGACCATATGTAATTATTGGTATAGGCAATAGTCAAAGATATGTCATAAATAAATGATCATTAAGATATATTAAGAGGCTTCAGGGTTTCCTTGACCTTAAATATGGAATGAAGGATTTACTGAACAGGCAATTCTATCGATAGGATAGTAACTTGTTAATGCATGGTATAGTTGTGACTGTAAAAGGGCATTACAGTAGGCTTACAGTGACCACCTAAAATAGGGTTTAGACGTCTAAAGACCTTAGTAAGATGTTTGAACACCCAATTAGGTGAAGACCAATAGACTGACATCATTATCCAAACCACATATAAGCTAGGCATTTGTAAGACATGAGAGAGGCATGGGAAGAGAGCTTGAGGAAGATGTACTTGCCATCGTCGGACTCTTCACGTCCCGAACACTCCCTCCCTCCCTCCCTCCTCAGGAATGCATTGGACAGATGTCATGAACTAAATTCCTCTCAAAGGTTTTGTAAGACTTGTTTTGTATTATTTTTGTTATCTACTTTTTATATTCTTCTTCTATTTTTGTTCGTATTAAATGTTTTACCTTTGTTTGCATCTAAGTGACCTTGCCTATTTTTGACGCACATACATATATATGTGTTCCAATTATTTGAAGTTTGTGTTGGCCCTATATTTTTATTACAGTATGTGAAATGTGACATTTCTATGAATTATAACAACATGCGTACCCGCAGCTCCATACAAGTGTTATGTATACACGTAGGGAAGCGCAGGGTTAAATGATGTGAAAAAAATCGTATCCAGGACAATCTAAAATGCAGTCATTTCCAATGATCTGTATAAAAGAAATAATACTATGGCACAGTAAAGTCAATAAAAATTGTGGCCCCTATTTATTGGAGCAACTTACAAGAGTAATTTCTGAGATCTTATTTCAGGATAATTTACCCTACAATAAAAAGCAGCACCCACAGAAGTGGTGCAGAGTCAGCTATAAAAAAAAGATCAGCATCTCAGCATATTCACATGTGTCCCTGTATCCGTATGTAGATAATATCAGAAGGTTTCTGGAAATCCCTTTTCCAAAATAATATGTCATTTTTTTTAAAAAAAGGTTTATACCGCAGCAGGTCTCCCCAAGAAGGATAAAGCTTTAAAGATTTACTATATCCATTTAAAAGTTTATGAAAAGCATCCACAAACAAACATGGCCATGGCACTCGGATAATCCCAACCGGGATAGGGGAACAGTCAAGGTTTCGGTGGAGATAGAGCAACCCTGAAAAGCTGGGAAAGCAGACCAAAGTTAAACAGAGAATTGGACTATGGAGCCCCAAAGCCTTAACATCGAGTGGAAAGTTCTGAAACTGTGCAACAAGGTTCTTCCCGTGTTGGAGTATATGGCTCGGCCATGGCCCCCCTTGGTCATCACCAAGGCAGTTTTCAGCTTCATCTGAGGTCCCCAAATGGACAGAGTAAAGCACACAGTCATGTACAAGAACCCTTCCAAGGGTGGAAAAGGAGTGACTGATATGCCAACCTTGCTGAGAGCATCCTTTGTGTGCAACTGTGTGCATAGGACCTTGAAAGACACTACAAATGTCTCTCCATATCCATATCTCGCTTTTGCCTGCCACCTCTATGGAGTCAGCCAATCCCATGTTTGTTGCATCGATTCCGTAAAATCAATCAGCAGGGGCTCAGCCATTGGCTCTTCCTTGGTGTAAACAGATAAAAACCAAACAAGAAAGGGTCTGCCTGGGTGCTTTCCCCTTTTCTGCTTTGTTTTCCAGACCCTGCAACTGAACCTGCTGTTAAGGAGCCATGGAAACTGAGGCCTTTAACTTTAAAAATTAAGCCGTATGTGGAGTCTAAAAGAAGAATTAGAGCACAGAGGAGACACTGCCAGGATCCACTGGCAGGTGGTGAGGTCACAACATTGCCTCTCTCGTCCTGCCTCTTCTGTTCCTTCCCTAATCTCTGCTCCCCCTTCCTGCTAACCCATCCTTCTTTTCCTCATCCCTTGGAGCCCCAGTAAAACCTACAGAGGTTTAACCCACAGGCACCGTTTTTAAACCTTACCTTCCCCAGCCACTTTATTTCACAGGTTACCCTACTATGGGGTGGCCTTTCCAATGCACCCAACAGCTTCCTGGTAACATGGGCGATCATTCCCCTTGCCTACCTGGCCAATCTACCCCTCTACAGCCTGCTGCCCCACCTGTGCAGATGCCTTCCTATTCACTAAATGTACCCACCCAGATCACACTAAATGCTGTTCCTCTTTTCCAGCAGAGCGAGGCGGCAGCAACAATCACGGACATCTTTCCCAGCACGAGCAGAAGTGATGTCCCTATCGTGACACAAAACCAGACCAGTCAGGATGGCATGGCAAATGACAGCAATGTTAAAAAAAGGGAAGAAGCAAGTGCAAAGGAAGCTCAGTTCGTGCTGAGAAAACAGGGGCAGAGGACACGTATGCATGCTCAATAACACCAATGCATATACATATATATGTCAGAACTGACAAATATGTTAAAGTGTTTGACCTGATCATGGAATCAGTGAAGACTGAGGAGGATAGGGAGGAAAGTTGAAAAGGCAAAAGGGAGAAAGAAGCCTAAGGAATATATACCATTGGATTTGAGGTTTTAATGTGTACTCTAGTGAATACTTAGGGCACAACCCCCATAAGTAGTGTCCCTTAGGAAAGTCAGCAGGCAGAACACTGAGAGTAGCTCAATAAAACCTGTGTGTTGGGTTTATAATGAGAAGAAATGTAGTAAATGTTTTACTTGTAAATACAAACACAAGTGTAGTATGTGTGACGGGGGTCACCCAGCATTGGAGTGCCTCAGAGAACAGACCTGGGCTAAGGGCTCCTTTGGAGCAAAACCTGGTAAAAGCTTGAACACGAGTAATAATAGACAGACTAAGTTAGTTGTTAGAAGTGTAGGCTGAAAGCAGATTTTTTGTTGCATGGTTTCAACGTTGTGGTGCATAGACATAGTCAGAGAGAAGCTAGCAAAAGAGTTGGGATTAGGTAGGATAGCAGGTCCTTTCAACAGTCCTCCTTTTCCAGATCTCTGCATTTCACAGATAGGTCTAGTACCTAATAAAGAGGCAGGAAGGTTGAGGCTCATTCAACATCTGTCCTACCCTGAATGATGCTTTGGATAAGGAGGTGCACGCATTGTCCCAGAATGCGAATTTAGCTCTCCTGATTGAATTTGAGTTCAGAAGCCTCTCCTTATAGGCTGAGACCTCACACAGAGCTCAATGTAAGCTGCAGCAAGAACCAGTTATATTTGTCTGTGTATGCCTGTTTGTGAGATTGTGCTTGTCTGTTTGTGTGACTGTGTGTAATGTCTGGTAATAGATGGGTTAATTCTCTAAATCTGTTCATGTCCGGTAATAGAAGGGTTGATTATCTGAAACTGCTCATGTCTGTAATGATTGTATATATATATATATATATATATATATATATTATAATATAAATATATTTTAAAATCTGAAATCAACATGGTTCTCATGGCTTTCTAGTAATTTATATAAAATGCAATTTATGTGCGTGTATGTGAATCAGTGTGTATGCCTCCGTTGGCAGTGTGGCTGTATGGGCATGGGAGGTGGTCAGCTCTATCTCTTCCTCGTTTGCTCTGGCCACGTAGTATGAGTAAGTATATGTGTAAGCATGTGTATGTATGTGCTAGCATGTGTAAATTTGTGTATGTTTACGTATGTGTGTCAGGGTGTATGTTGCAAGGGACAAAAAAAGCACAGACAAGCCTGTTACGGGCAGTGGTGGCACAGACCAACTGTTTGGGGCAGGTAGAGTGTTTGGGGTTAGGATTGCACTGATTAGAAGCTAGGGGGAAATGTGGCACACACAAGCTGTTTGGGGACAAAGGTATCACTGTGGGACATGTTCTTTGGTGACGTTTCTTGTTACACCATGGGGCCAAAATCAGGGGAGCTGGAGGTCTGTTTATTTATTCCATTCAGAGTAAAGCAAACAAGCTAAGGGAATACACAATCAATAGGCAAAATTCATCAAAAATATGTAGTCCAAGATAGAGTAGAATGCATCAAAACACTACAGTGCACTAATATAAAACACTAAATTTCCCTAAAACAGTTGTAAGTGATACCAGTAATAAAAATATATGATAGGAGTTCCCCTTTAATTTTGCTCATACTGCCCATTGAGTTGCAAAGCAATAAATGGTGACAGCTTTCTTAGGCAATGAGTCAGATGTTACATGAAACCAAAACTTTTATCTGGATTGAATCCCTTTCACCAGCCTTGTTTTCCACTCAATACACAGCTCTATAAAACTGAATGGCTGCTCTTGAAAAAATAATATTATATAATAAATATATATATACAGTGGATATAAAAACTCTACCCACCCCTGTTAAACTAAAGTATTTCCTCTTTAAAAATTCATGCTTAAATACACTTTATATATTTGCTTTATAAAGCATATGAAATGAGGATGTAATGTTCTAGATGTTGAAATCTCCTATTTCTAATTAAGTGCATTTTTTGCAATTATTTTTAGTGTCACAGCGTAACCATTTTTTCCACTGCCGATGAATCCCAATTACTAGGAATAAAAATACAGACGATAAGTGTCTGTAGTGGTGTAGGATCTGTACATGAGCTACAGTATGTGTGCAGTAGTAGTTCACCACTCAAACACTTGTGTGTAGGCTGTTTTCTTGTGGGACAATGGAGTAAAAACCCAGATCATGGTTCCCAATATTCAACTTTACACTTCAAAAGGTTCTCTTCAATTTTGGTATTTTGCACCGTAGTAAACTCTTGATAATATGGAACAGTTCTTCACGTCTGTTCCCATAATCAGAGGGGATGACAGAGGGGAGATAGATTGAGGGGGTTGAGGGAGTTTAAGTAAAATTCAGTGGCACTATCATCCAGATGTGAATTTATATTCAAAACATTAACTGTGTCATATTTATTATATATGTGACTACTTCACTACATGGTCAGCAGCAGTTACCTTAGGAGCTGTCCTAGGTCTGACCAGGGCAACGCCCCCAGCTGCCCCCTCTGTGGCTGCCATCCTTACTACGGAACGCCACAATATGACATCATATCATGATGCTCTGTGCCTTAATGGCAAATAGCATCTTGTAATGCATTCCATGGAGGCTATGCTGACTCCGTGCTACCCTCTTCAGTGTAAATAGACCGAGTTCCTACCTTGACTGGGCTAGTCCAATTTCCAAACAATTATGACCGGTACGGAGAGACAGGAACGCAGCGGGGTCGCAATACATTATATCACGTGATCCTACGGTGAAACTAAGGCTGCTCACACAGTGTGCCGGAGGGTGTATAATTTTTTTTTATTTACTTAAGCATGAATGTATATGTTTAAGTGTATGTGAGCGTAGATGTCTATGTTTAAGTGCATGTGGGCATGGATGTCTATGTATAAGATGTGTATGTGTGTGTAAGCATTTATGTATGTAGAGAGAGTGTGTTAGCGTGAGTGGTGTGAGAGGGTGTATGTGTGTGTGTTAGTGAGTATTAGTAAGTTTGTGTGTTAGCATGTGTAAATTTATGAAAAAAGAAAAATCCTGAATATAAGACTACCCTATAAGAAAAAAGTGTCACTAGTAAATATTAATTCACATGTAAACTATTTTTTCATATTTTATAAAAACTATGATTGAGAAAAATGCATTTTTTGTTTTTATTTTCATTTTATTTGCCAATCTGCCCCCCCCAGTTATACACATCTGCCCCAGATATGCCTTTCATCCCCTTATATGCCACTCTGCCCCCCAGAAATGCCTAATACCCCCTATATGCCACTTTGCCTCCCTGCTATTCCTGTTAACCCCCTATATGCCACTCTGCCTCCCTGATATTCTTTTTAACCCCCTATATGACATTCTGCCTCACTGATATTCTTTTTAACCCCATATATGCCACTCCGCCTCCCTGATAGTCTTTTTAACCCCCCTATATGCCACTCTTACCCTCCCCAACTTAACAGTGCTTCCCTAAACTTCTCTCCTTGCTTCAGATTCCTTGGTGTGTAGTGGTGGCGGCCGGTGAAGGTCTGTGTGATGCGCGCAGACAATCTCCGCTGCTGGCACTTCGCTAGGGCTTCTATGAATAAGCACCGGAATAAGACCTGGCAGCAGAGGGGGCTGTGTGCACGCATTGCACAGACCGCAGAGGAGGATCCAGGTCCCCTGCAGTGCTGCGAGGGATCTGGATCTGGACATCTATTTGATGTCTGATCAGAAGACGACCTCGAATATAAGATGATGGTTATTTTTCAGAGCATTTGCTCTGAAAAAACCTTGTCTTATAATTGAGCAAATACAGTATATTATATTGACAGGTTTTGTGGCCAATATGTATTTATCAATGAGAAATAATAGATGATATTATAGAAAGAGAATAAAAATCATTAACTTGTCCACAAATTACAGGTTTTAAATTTTAAACAACTGAGAGACAGTTTAAGACTAAAATGTAAAATGTGTGGTTTTGTCACCAAAAGTTATTTATCAATTAAGCATAATAGATGATCTGATAGAAAGATAATGAAAAAAATGCTTGACCAAAGTTTAGCTAGTAGCCTAAGGGGGCAACTGTCTTAATTAAACTTTACTCAGGAACAGGTGGAAAATGTCTGCTGCGGTTCCTGTAATACAAACATGTGTTGCTAATCAAACTCCCTTGACTAATTGATCATTAGCAAGTTTGACCACCTGTATAAAGTTTGCTGGTCTGGCGCATTGAGGTGTGTGTTAACACAATGGCAAGGAGGAAAGACAACATCAATGATCCCAGGAGTGGACATTTCAACAAATTGACCCCAAGTTCAGTCCGTGTGTGACTGAACCCTCCATCACTGGGGCCACTGGAGAGGCCTGACAGCCAGCCTCCTCCCTACCGACTATGGGCTCAGGCTTTGTAAATACTTCTGTGTCTACCCCAGAAGTATATCATCTCATCACGTGCCGAGGGGATTATCTCCAGCAGACAGCTAGATACGCAACCAGGGAGTTTCATTTTAGTGTCAGACCCCTCCCCCCATGGTGCACTAATATGTTGTATAAGTCAGCCCCCCTCAGTTCTACCGCTACAGACATTTACCCCGACCAAACCATCTCTTGAACTGATTTTGGCCAGTAATAGATAGTTGAGGTTAGGACCTCATTGTAATGTTAATCCCTTTACTGACCGTGTTGTCTCTGGGAGCCAGATTAAGGGGTAGTTGTGTACTTATTGTATCCCAATATCTTGATTTATGTTAATGTGTGCTTTGCTGGCTATATCCAGCCATACGTGTGATAATAGTGAAAAGTAGTTTTCATTTTGGTTATACCCTACACCGAGTGTCAGCTGGTGACTGGAAAACCGGGGAAAGAGTGTGTTGTCCCAGGCTAAGGGACTACAAGTCAGTAGAGGTAATCGGTGAGACAAACCAACTGTCAAGCACGGTGGTGGAGGGGTGATGATTTCAGATTGTTTTGCACCCACAGGACCTGGGAACCTTGTAATCATTGAGCCGACCATGAACTCCTCTGGCTCATTTGTTTTCAGACAGTGAATTTTGTTCCCTGCCCATTCGGTTCGCCGGAAAATTTGAGGGCATTTTTGATTCAGGAACAAAATTTGTTGCCCAGTGCCCACATTCACTCACTCTCTCACGCTTTCTAAATGTTTTCCTACCTTCTCTGCCAACTTCTTCCACTTTCAAATCGTCTTTATCTTCTCCCTTATCTTCAATCTGCTATCTTCTTTCTTTGTCAGCATCTCCGCAGACATAACCCGGTGGGAACTTTCGCCTAAATGGCCACGCTTGTGGTGACATCCTATGCCCAATCCTCCAATCGGTGGAGAGGACGTCACCACAAGAACCATAATTTTGCCCACTTGTGAACTGAGAGCAATGTGGCAGAGCTTGCAGTGAAGTTCTCCTCCCTGATTGGAGGATCTGGTATGGCCTCATTTTGGGGCTTTGTACAATTCCCTGAATTTACGAAAATTTTGTAAATTTGCAATTTGTACGAATCTGACTGCACAAGTCTACTATTAATTAACTGCCAGTATTATTTTTGAGCATTAATCTCAGTCTCTGATAAGCTGTCACTCATTTAGTAAATGGTAAGGAGGGCCCTGCTCAAATCAGTTTAGAATGTAGAGGAAGTTATTACACAAGAGGTAAAAGTGCCACTGGAAATCATTTTTTCCATGTGCCTAAAATTATATATAATGTAGTAATGAGAACTATTTTCTAAAACCACAAATCAGACTTCCTTCTTTCTCCAGAACTGAAACTTTTCAATCTCCTTGGTTTCGATTTCTCAGATGAAAAATAGGGTCCAAGCAAGACAAGATATGTGGATCAAGTCAGTGCTTCGTCTTTAAAGGCTGCTTATGAAAACCTGATGCTTTTGGATATTTTAATGGTATCTAGAAACACCAATACCATATTTTATTAGCAACACACCTTCATGTAAAATAGTTTTGGCTGAACCAATAAATTTAAAACAGGGCTCTGAGTGACCTTATCTTAGTTTGCACAATACAAACTCATTTATATAGAGTAAAAATAATCAATTTCACAGTTCATACACAGTTCATTGAGGGAACCATGATTGCCAACCTGTACTGTGAAATACTGAAGCAGAGCATGATCCCCTCCCTTCAGAGACTGGGCCGCAGGATAATATTCCAACAAAACGACCCCAAACACACCTCAAAGACGACCACTGCCTTGCTAAAGAATCTGAAGGTAAAGGTGATGGACTGGCCAAGCATGTCTCCAGACATCTAAACCCTATTGAGCATCTGTGGGGCATCCTCAAACGTAAGATGGGGGAGCGCAAGGTCTCTAACATCCACCAGCTCCATGATGTCATCATGGAGGAGTGGAAGAAGACTCCAGTGGCAACCTGTGAAGCTCTGGTGAACTCCATGTTCAAGAGGGTTAAGGCAGTGCTGGAAAATAATGGTGGCCACACAAAATATTGACACTTTGGCCCCAATTTGGACATTTCCACTTAGGGGTGTACTTACTTTTGTTGCCAAGGTTTATACATTAATGGCTGTGTGTTGAGTTATTTTGAGGGGACAGCAAATATATACTGTTATACAGGCTGTATACTTATATATATATATATATATATATATATCTGTGTGTGCTTTATAGTGTGTCCCTGAATGGCAGAAATAAAATGTGGTCACCCTAGAATGACACCACGTTTCGCCCAATCAGGCTTCCTCAGATGCATGTTGATCCCTCCTCTCCATCCTCTTTATATTGTCAGCTATATTGAGTGTATTAAGTAGGAGTCTTTGAAATGCGCTTGTCTTCTTAATTAGAATCCAACTTTGTTAACCCTATGAGGTTTCTTAATCAACAATCACCTCCTAAACTTAAATGAGGCAGATCACAAGGCATTCAGTGACACAAACTCCCACCCCAGGACGCACCGTGACCTCTACAGAGAGCAGTCACACCGCCACTGCAAGTGATTTTGCCACTCGCAAGATGGCGGGGTCCTTTAAAAAAACAATGGAGTTGAAAAGACCCTCCTGAGAATATGGCTCCACTTGCAGGTTGAATACAGGTACTGCATTCAACCATGCGAATCAATGGAGCCCAGCTTTGTAATCACAATACACACAAATATATATCTGTGTGTGCTTTATAGTGTGTCCCTGAATGGCAGAAATAAAATGTGGTCACCCTAGAATGACACCACGTTTCGCCCAATCAGGCTTCCTCAGATGCATGTTGATCCCTCCTCTCCATCCTCTTTATATTGTCCGCTATATTGAGTGTATCAAGTAGGAGTCTTTGAAATGCACTTGTCTTCTTAATTAGAATCCAACTTTGTTAACCCTATGAGGTTTCTTAATCAACAATCACCTCCTAAACTTAAATGAGGCAGATCACAAGGCATTCAGTGACACAAACTCCCACCCCAGGACGCACCGTGACCTCTACAGAGAGCAGTCACACCGCCACTGCAAGTGATTTTGCCACTCGCAAGATGGCGGGGTCCTTTAAAAAAACAATGGAGTTGAAAAGACCCTCCTGAGAATATGGCTCCACTTGCAGGTTGAATACAGGTACTGCATTCAACCATGCGAATCAATGGAGCCCAGCTTTCTAATCACAATACACACAAAAAAATACTACTGCAAACTTTGAAAAAATGCTGGTGGTAAAATGAGTAAAAAGAGTTAAAATACTAGCATTTGAAATACCCTGGAGTGTCTAGTTTTCAAAACTATATGGTTTGCATTGGCTGGCTTCAAAGATACCCGAAATAGCACATGGGGGGAGAATTACTAAATTTGGAAAAAAATGTTTGAAAATGTTGGAAAAAAACACTACCCGTACTTATTTCCCCATAATGTGCAGAAAAAGCAAAAAAACATAAAAACACTGGGTATTTTTAAACTCAGGACAAATAGTAGAATCTATTTAGCAGGGTTTTTCAATAGCTTTTATAGATGAGTAACACTTTTCAAGTAAAAAAAAATTCTAAATTTGTTGCCATATTTTATACTTGTTTTTATAGTAAATAATATGATACAATCAAAACAATGCCATCTAAAGAAAACCCTTTTTGGTCCTGAAAAAAAAACAAGTTATAATTTGTGTGGGTTCAGTAAACGGGAAAGAATATCATTACGGCTAAACACAAGCAGCACAGAAATGTTAAAAACAGCCATTGTCACGAAGGGTACAAAAAATAAAATCAGCCATTGTCACGAAGGGGTTAATATAGCATAAGGAAAACAAACTGCACACTGAAAAATGAACATTCATGAAGGCTGTTTACTTGTCCATGATAAAAAGTTACTGATAGGAGTGTCTGAGATGAGTGGGTGGTTTAATTGATTTGGTTTCACAGGTGGGTGGCAGATGGAATGTTTTGTACAGGTTATCAGCACAAGCAGCAATAGAGTTTACAATGTGCCTACAGTATATGATATATCGAATGGAAAAGTTACATACATAGTTATTAATTTACAGTAATATTTTTGAATTAATGTATTACCTATAATAATGAGTACCTATATCGTGTGCTTTTTTTGTTTGTAAAAGATTGTGATTAAGATTTAAGATATTTTTTAACTGTAAGTGCCCTATTTTATCTTATGGGAGCCAGGATCCATGGTAAGTTGAGCCAAAATTAGCATATACGTTTTCTGTCCAGAGATGATCAGGGCCAGCCATTCCATATAGGCAGTCGCGTACCTTACAGGGGTCTCAGTGGTCGCAACTCCAATGGAGCCTGTCACTCTAGGACACCACTTGTTCCTGTCTGCTCGTGCTGCTTGAAAGTTGTTCAGTTTTTAAGCAATTTTGACCCAGCATGCAGAGACAGGAGAGCAGCAGGGTTGCGTGTATGTGAACATGGATGTCTATGTAAAAGTGCATGTGAGCATGGATGTACATACATAAGTCTATGTAAGCATGGAGGTCTAAGTGCCATCTAGCTATGGCTTCGTAGCTGTTTTCTTTAATGAACAAGTTAGCTGTTAATTTTCAAGTGTTCGTGTAGATTTCTACCCTCTGTTCAGGAGGCAGGGAGTCATTTGGTTTTGACTCCCGTAAATGTTGGTGCCTGGGTGGTTCAGTATTTGCACTCCTTAACAGATGAGCGTCCATTCTGGATGTGGTCCCTGTTGGGTTGCTGTTGGCAACACATATTTGTTCAAAGGGTGTCAATGGGGACTGGGTTGGTGGATATTGCTTGTGGATTTTAAAATGTCTCAGCTGTAGATATCAATAGTGTTCTGTGTTGGGAAGGTGCAGTTCCTTCTGGATTGTCTTGACCTCTAAACTTTATTTTTAATATTAATCATAATAGAAAACCATGCTATTTTAAAATGCTGGTGATGACTTGCTTGACGAGCACCTTCCGAAAGAAGCAGGAAACAGTCTGAATATATGAATAAGAAAAATAATAATATGGCAAGTCAGTAAGGAGACTAACCAGTATCTGCATAAATATTTATAAATATTTATTAATCATGTGTTAAAGAAAATAAAAAAATAACCACAGAGTACTTACTTCCTACTGATTTGTGGGGGAATACAAAATATGAGCAATAAGCTATCTGGGGACAACTATAGAGACGGCACGTAATGTGCAAAACACATATAATTTGAATCAACGTTTGTCAGTAAAGTAAAGACCTTCTTCGTCATTTAAACCATTAGTATATTATTCTATTCTATTCTAAAGATACACACAGGACCTTGAATGTATGAGTTATGTACAGTATGTGCTATGTTCAAGGTCATGTCAAGTCTATGGGAAGAGAGATGTGATGTCATCTTTTAGTTTCATAATGTAATTATCCAAGTAACCTATGGCCACGATAGAGGATATATCACACACAGAAAAAAGGGAAAAGAGGGATAAACACTGCAATTACAGTGGGTTTTTTAAGAATATGTTGAAATGTATTATCTTTGTTGGCAAGCATTATATTTACTTTCATATACTCTGATGGATTTAATTTCATTTTTTTAATCTTATATATATAGTCAATAAGCATATAACCATGAAATTCGCATGTTCCTTTGATTGATCATACCCTCGATTATTGAATACGAAAGACCTTACTATTTATATAAAATTCTTTCTTAAGGTACCTGTATTATAAGATCCACTAAATTCTTAGTAATAAGACATTCAAAATGGTAATTAAACAGTATTGACCACATTATGATAGACTAACTTAGCAATATGCATGTTGATAAATATTACAATTATCCACTTTTACAAGAAAATCTTTGCAACGTGTTTTGTTATTCATTTAATTTACAGATTTGAATAATATAATACATAATATATAATATTGAAAATGTCTTCTAGACTATGCTTTTGATCCTGTGGCTGAGTAAAGCTCCTTTCCACTATAGTAAGGTCACACTTCAATCAATTAAAGAAAGTGAAAACTATCTGCTCTTAATGCATTTCTGTTGTAGGTTTTCTTGCTTGAGTTCCTGGAGTTTCAAAAAGAGAACTCTGAGGTGGTGAAAGCTTACATAACTGAGTTATTTTTTAAGTTTGCCCAATAAAGGGTATCAATTTCTATTAAATACTGTCTATTCTTTTCTATTGGCCTAATACAGTTATTTCCATTTTCATATCAACATCAAGGAATGTGATGCCAGTTTCAGACAAGCTAAACAAAAATTCACAAGTTCTTTTCAGTACCCCATCATATGACAAGTTGTGTAATTAAGATTATAAATAAGTACATTGTATCTATTGTTGTATACAATCAACTGTTATTTAGGTTCATAGATAAATAACCAATAAAGATAAACATATTAGACATATGGTCAGACTCTAAGATCTGTTCCTTGGGTTCTGAGGTGTTCCACCTTATCTCCTCTGTACCTAACTTTAGAATATTACCTAAACTGGAGATAGCAGTAATGCATGACTGCCAGGAGTACTCCAAGCACGGACAAAAAATGACTTGCACATTTTCTTATTTCCCATAAAATGAGTGAAAAGCCACAAAATGGAAATATGTTTACACAAATTGGATGCTTTTTGAACTGTCACTACTGAATTAAAAATAATATTTATATACAATAAGATCATTGAGTAAGTACCAAGAATCACAAAAAACATTGTAAAGCTGTGACATCTGTAGATTTTAAGCTTTTTTGAGCAGGGCTCTACTTACCCCTTGTTTCTGGAAGTCAAATTGTTATGTTGTATAACACTTGTTATGTCCTATTTGTACAGCACTGCAGAATATAATGACGCTATATAAAACAATAAACATTAATGATAATTGGAGACAGGGCCGGCCTTAGGGGTGTGCGAGCTGTGCTGCCGCACAGGGCGCCACAGCAGCCGGGGGCGCCATGCGGGCGTCCCATCACCAACGCCAGGGTCGCACAAAGGCGGCAGGGAGAGGAGGAGGAGAGAAAGGGACACAGAGTGGTCGCACATGAAAAAGTTTTTAGCAACTGCTCGGCCCCCTTTGTCTCCTCAGCTCCCTAAATCTGCCCTGACTGCGGTGTGTTAATCTGTTGGACTATACCTGCAATGCTATACACGCAAGTGTTGTTTATTTGATCTGTAGCTGAACTACAGGGAGGAAGGAAAAGAGGTGTGTAGCGGGTTCACCAAGAGAGCTGTAGTAACTCCCAGAGATCACCCACATGTATCCTCCTGTTGTCCCCGGAATCACTTCCAGCACCAGCCAGCATGCGCACCTTGGAACCTTGCTATGTGTACCCAATAAGTAGACACAACTACCTTGAACTGAGTACAGCAGGAATGAACAGTTTATTGACGTAAAACATAGACTCATATATCCAGAGAACCGCATATATATCCAGAGAACCGCATTAACATAAATTAACAGATATATGCATACAACCCAACCGTTAATCCCCAGGCAGCAATCCTATTGATGGGATTAATCAAACAGTGGAGTTCCTGCCTGTGCTATCTTTGTTTGGTAGCCGGGCTGGAGCCATCTCTGACTACCTTGGGCCCCTGTATGACAGCTCATTCTGTCACAAGGTGTGGCTTAGAGAATGAGGGGACAAAATGACTCTGGGGAAGAGTAAGGGAGAGAGGACCTCTCAATGTCACGTTAGAGTCAGGAGGGACTGTACTGACTCTCACAGTCTTCCCCTAATCTGCAGTCAGTGTGGCAAATATTTTTTTTTTTGGTGTGGGAGCAGAGGGAGTGATTGCATGCTAGGGGGCGTAGAGGGGGTGCAAAGGAAATGATTGAATAGGGTCCAATTTTTTCAATAGTTAAAGGGAAAATGTTTTTGTTACAAAGATTGCACTGTTAGCTGTTTTTTCCTATATTTAATGTATGTAAGGTACATTATTGTTGCCAATGTTTCCAGTTATATATTATTGTGCTTGTTTGCACTTGCACATAAATAATCTCTAATTATAGAAAAAAAAATTTCCCTTACAATTTGTTGAGTGGGGAGCCAGAGAAGTAGTCCGCACAGGGCACCAGAACACCTAGGGCTGGCCCTGACTAGAGAGTGCCATAATAACCAAGTGTGTCTCCATTACTTAGGTGGAAAAAAATCAGAAAGAAGTATGACAGCTGGGCATCCAGGGTAAAATCTAGTGTTATGTGCAAAGAAGGGGTAGGCAGATTCCATACATACAGCTGTAAGCAATAAACCCTAAATATGTTTCAAGCTATAACAGTTGAATATAAAGCAACTAACGAAATACAGACTAATTGGGAATACCAATAACAAACTGAACGCAAGCATCAATAGCTTGCTTACTCATTGAAACCATTCTAGTGGCTTGCTTGTGTGATGCAATTCGGAATCCTTGTTTTCAATAACTAACCAACCTTGTAGTTTTCAGTAATTAATGCAGTACCCAATATTTTCAATTTTTATACACTATATGACCATTTGTAATGGATAATACCTACTAATAAGAAATGTGTAAATCCTACGTGATGTAAGGGAAAACAGTCTCCTTTTCTCGGGTCCTCCATTATCGTTCCTGCCTAGTAACTCTTTATTACTAAGATGCTGATTGTTGTTGCTTAATACAGAGAGGGAAGTGAGAATTTGACAGGAAAGTCATTAGGAAATGTGATTCTGTCACAGACAGCCACAAATCTCGGCTTCAATTATGCAAATGTTTAAGCTAACTATCTCCAAAACAATTGGAGATTGACAGACAAAAAGCACAAGCTCTAGGTATTCAATAAATTGATTTGGTTGACATGTACATTTCCCCTTTCAATAATTAGAATCATGCATTTTGAAGACACTGACAAAGCCCCATACAATCTGAATTAGTGTTGCGATTCCACAGAACCAAGAATTCCTGGCATCAGTACAAATAAGTAAGGTACCATTTTTAAGTGTCTGAAGTTCATGATCATCTTGAAGCCAACAGGAGTGTAATGGCCTTCTTTGTTCGTTGGGGTTTCTTTCCTGAGGAATTTAGCATTAAGGAATTAACACTGTATGTTTACTTGTAGGCCACGTCTCCTGGGTGATTGCACAGGCATTAGGACACTTTGCACACTCCCAAGGCGCTCCCTCCAATCAGTAGAGTTCAGGATTAAATCCTACCATTTTGTTTTAATGTCTTGCAAGTATGTTCTAATGAGACAAGCTATTCTTCCATTGAGGTGAAAAGGTGTGGCCAAGAGGCTTTGCAAAGATTTCATAGTTGCTAATTAGCAACTCATAGCGAGCAAATAAAAAAATAAGTGCTTAAATACACATATACATTTAGCAACCATATCTCATAATTACAGCCCTGTGTGCACATCTATTCTGTCACAACCTGTCTTATAGGATCAAAGGAAAAATTATATTGTCTGTTAATGCAAGTTGACAAAAAAGAAGCTCATTACAACTGATATTTTATCTCTGTTGTTGTTTCCTTTGGTGTTCATTTACCCCTGCTATAATTATATTTTTTCACGTTTCTCTTAAAAAAAAAACAAAAAAACATAATCCCATTTATGTGTAAAATTTTTATGTAAAACTACAGTACATTTAAAGGTTGTGTCCTGGGGAATTATTTTTGTTCGAGTGGTATTGCTTTTGGGTATTATTATTTATTAATGATTTTAAACCATGATGCAGCATAAAGTGGATGTGATGATCACTTCACCGTATTTGGATTTACTATAAATACTCGGGCAAATATTAGATTTGTGAGTCCAACAGTAAGAAATTTCTAGTGTTAGTGATATTACTCTATTGTTTCTCATACTTTTACCCAAAGGTTTTTGGATTTTGAAAGTGAAAACATATGTGTAGGTAATAAGCCAACTCCTACAAAATTGCATTAATATACATACAGTACATTCCCTGACATACCGACACTAACATATGTGCAAGACCTTTGTAGTGAATGGACGGGCAGAAGTTTGATTTATTTTGCTGTAATTGGGTCCTTCTTAGGCAGAGAGTGATATCATATGTCAGCCCTTGCCTCTTCATGGGACCCATACAGCATGGTACTGTGAGGCCCAGCATGTTATATAGCCTTTGGGGCCTATAATTTCCATTTAATAGAATATGAAAGGAGCTATATATTTATCATCATTTGTGAAAAACAACAAGCCAGGGCATACCTAGAGTATTTGGCACATGGGGCAGATCCTGTATGTGGCACCCCCCACACACTGTGGTGGCCACACACTGTGTGAGGAAACTTCCCCACCCAGGGGAAGCAGGAACCTGGACGGGAAAAAGCGTTTCCTTGTACAGTATGCAATCTCCACAGTAGTAAGCTGCAGGTCCACGTTAGGGTGGTTTCCCGTTTGGTGGCACCCCCTGATGAGTGGCACCTGGGGTGGACCACACTTTGCCCCCTTAGGCATGCTACTGACAAGATAACAGTATGCATTTTAATCTTTGCATACTATTATCATTATTGGACTATTGCTAAAAAAGTCCTGTTTACCTGGGTCTTTGGATAACTCTTCATGTGATCTGGTGCAGGGGAGCACTTTTTTGTCACACCCACTCTAGTTCTTTTTCCACCTTCAACCCGTTTCATGGTTCATCTAATCTAACTAATACGTCTCAGCTCCTTTTTAAATTGATGTTAATAGTAACAGTGTAACAGACTAGTGTAGTGAGATTTTGTTACAAGCTAAATATTGAGTTTTGCATTTGCAATTCTAAGATGAGTGGATTGGGAAGAGTTAAATGGTTAACTACAGTGGAAATATTGGATGCTACTAATAGAATGGTGTAAAGCAGTTGTTCTCAACCTTCCTAATGCCAAGACCCTTTAATACAGTTCCTCATGTTGTGGTGACCCCCAACCATAAAATTATGTAATTATATATTGTGAAATATGTGTTTTCCGATGGTCTTAGGCGACCCCAAAGGCGTCGCGACCCACAGGTTGAGAACCACTGGTGTAAAGTATAAGTAATTGGTACTTTATTGAAACAGTATCTGCACAGATGTAGACTATTTCTTCAGATTGTAATCTTTTATATGCCTAAATTTGCTATGCAAAGGAACCAGTGAGTTTTGTTATTTGGAGCTGATATAATTGTAGTTACACATTTGGCACATTATGCCATCAAAGTTCTTGGCATAGACCTTGGCATGTATTAAATTAACTATAAAACTAAAGTGCCTTCAAAGATGTTAATAGACACAATAAAATATGAAAAATATACAATTTGGAGTTCGAAACATCATTTTAAAGAAAAGTTGCATCGCCGTGACTTTTGAGAATATACTCTGAATATGGATCTCATTGTAGTGAGTATTTTTGAATTATTTCATACTAATGTATGTTCCTAGTATGTATGCTATATGCATTATAGATCCACAGCACAAGCTGCACCCAAAGTGATCTAATCCTGCAAATGATTAACAATGCCAGTTTCTTCATCAATTTCATCACCATGAGAAATTGCTTACAAGAACAAAGACTTCCTATGGTGCAGATTAGAAAGTATGAGGAAATTCCACATTGCTTGGTATCATGTTAATATTATTATAGTTTCATTGTCAGGAAACGAAACTGAAAGTTATAGTTCTTTGGCAGGATGCCTGTGTTTTCTCCCTTAACCCCTTTCGGTGCTTTCACACAGGGAAAAACTTACTAATTAGAAGATGTCTTGTTTAATGAAAGAGGTGTATATATGTATATTATTATAGAGGCCTCTATGTCTTAGCAGACTGTAACCCTTTGTGTAATATTTATTTAGGGTTTACAAAAAAATGTAAATATAGAGCATATGATCCTTCACATTTGACATTAGGGAAATCAGTTGCAGGGGTACCAGGTATAGAGGCATATTCCTATTTCTAGTTGAAACCTTTGTTGTGCCATGGTGTGCTCCTGAATGTTCCTCAAAACTAAAGCATATTGCTGAACTCTCTGTGGCTGTTATCTCTCGTGGTGTGGGGAGACCTGCCCATTTGAAAGCATGTTTCATGCTGCTCCAAGCTTCTTGGGATACAAAGGCATCTCGTTATGATGTCATAACCCACTTGGAGTGCACAGGTAACAAGAGAAAAGAGAACCTTTGCAAATGGACACAAATATTACTACATGACACTAGACCACCAGGAACTATCCACCTCAGAAACTCTCCAGATACTTGGCTGGTGTCACGAGTCAGGCCTTCTCCAGACTTGGGCAGAGTTGGTCACAGAAGCAGGTTGGCGGGATGGCCACCCACCTCTTTCCCCTCCATAGCCACCATGCAATGCTAACATCAGAAATGGCCCATACTCACCAGTGCCCATAAAAGAGGGACAGTTGGGCAGCTACCTTATGCCTGTTTGGTTAACAATGCCAATTGAAGACCATTAATACAAAATATCAAACATAGAATGTGTGGCAGCCCCTTGCTCCCCCTATGTAACTCACATATGCACTAGCAAACACATTTACACACACATTCTCAGACAATCTCACACTTACACACTCATGCTTACACACTCTCCTTCTCACACACACTTATACATACATGCTAACACACACTATCAAGCTAACATACATTCATACTCCCTCCCCTTTCACCTTACACCTTATGGAAGCGGTAAACAAAGAAACTAGGGAGACATTGAGAGAGAGAATGTGCGAGAGTATGAGAGTGTGAGAGAGCAAGAGTGAGAGTGTGAGTAAGAGTGAGTGAGAGTCTGAGAGAGCATGAAAGAGTGTGGGTGTTTGTACATTTTGTGTGTGTGTGGGATGCCAAATATAAGATCCGCCCCAGGTGCCAAATATTCTAGATACACCCCTGCCTCCGGGTTCCACCATCTGCAAGTGGCCTGTCCAGGTCGGCCCTGAAATATAATGGTTTTTTGAAGAACAATAACTCAACTGTCCACTACTTTACTATAATGGCTATAATGAGAACTAGCCATCTGGTTTGAACTGTGGAAATTATTTTCCAACGGCAATGTCTGCCTGTCTGTCATTTACAAAACATCCTTTGAATCACAGACAATATATTAGTGAGATATTCACTCACATAATGTCCCACAATGTACATTAATAAGGAAAACTAATATAAGCATATTGATCCAAGATGTAATTCCATCTGAAGAAGAAGATTCCTCTGACATCTTATATGTACATACACATGTTTTTCTAAGCTGACTTAAATAAAGGAAATAGCTTCATAGAGAGCATGCATTAATTATCACAGTGTCCCAGCCCTTCCGGCGCCGTGGCCTTCAGTTTTCTATTTAAAAGCGGGAGGATTCTTATGCAGGAGTATGAGGTCATCCAGCTTGCAATTTACACACGGCTTTATCTGATAATAATTTCTGCTACAAGAATCAAGGTAAGACATGGCAACTATTTTATATTGTAAAGTCATTGCTCCCAAATTGAGAGGTTGCTCATGAGTGTTACTTGTAGTAAGGGTGTGACAGAAAGGAAATGACCCAGGTAGAGGGTGGGGTTTTCCACTCTGCCTCCGGCAAATGAACAGGTCTGTTCACTAAACAGAGAGTACGTGTAACCCTTGTGACCCCTTCTTCCTGTCTTCTCGTAGCAGTTCAAATTTTGTTTGGCCCTTCCAACCTGGACCACAGGCTTGACGTTTTAGAAAAATATGTGCAAGGGTGCAGTTTACCCTGAAAGTCCTTTCTTTGAGATAATATTGCCCCTACGCCGATATCAGAGGCATCCACCTGGATCACAAAAGGCTTGGACACATCGGGATGCACAAGATAATAATTAGCAAAGCCTAAAAATCGTTGCAGATGCACCTGGCTGTGGCCATTCAGACATAGTGGTTAATTTACCAGTATACATCTCAAATCCTTCTGCCATAATGATGTACCCTAGTAAAGAAATACAAGGAACCTCGAACTGGCACTTATTATGACAAGGTGAGAATTGACAGACTAAGACAAACCGATACATTAGGTGGAGAGAGCCGTGTAAGCAAGCTTACAATCCTCTCTAGTTTCGCATATAGATGATCTTGATGAAGGCGTTGTAGTACAATGGGTACCTGTTTACGATGAGATTCCAGATCAGGAGAATGAATCAATATGTCATCTAGGTATACTATGACAAATTGTAAGGCTACATCACGAAAAGTATTGTTAATGAATTCTTAAAATACAGCATTGCACATCCCAAATGGCATGACCGTATATACATAGTGACCCATCCGTCATCCTTTTGGATCCTAATCAAATTATATACTCCCCGTTTGGGAATGAGATTGGGAATGAGAGGTACAGGATATTTATTTTAACCGTGCTGTTAATGAATCCACCATAATCAATACATCTTTCTTGGAAACAAAAAAAAGAATAGAACAGAAGCAAAAACGTAAACTGAAAAAGGGGGTTGCTAAAGGCGCAAAGTCCGGAGAAGGGGGCATTCCTGTGTAATTGCTCCAGGGCCCAAAACTCTTTAATCCTGTCTTGGAAAGAAGCAAATGCATGTGAGAGGATTCTGCAAAACCTGCTCATGCATTTGCAAGGAGGACACAACTCCTGATGGCTGGAGGTTCCCTTTAACATGGTATTTTCAATTTCTCTGTTGATTAATATCTAGTGAGTGACAGACGTTTTAATGAATGTTTGTGAAGGAGGAGTTCATGTATTACTCATGCAGCTATAATTTTCAGTTTCATTTCTCATGTGATGCTGTTTAAAGTCAGCTAGTTTCATTGCATCATTGGCTTCTACATGGGTAACCAACTTCCTCATTAATGTACTGTGCATTAAGTTGGTATTGCAAGGGAATGTATAGTATATTTCATCATCAAAATAACTATTTTTAATCTTGACCTGTATCTATATTTGTTATATCCTTATTATATACCTAGAATTAGTATTTTTTTCTTTATTAATTTAAAATGTTTTAAAGAATTCAATTTATATTCTGTATTTTATAGTTGCCCAAGGCTCAGCTGCCTGCTGTGCATCAAATGTATGGTAGTATTAGTGAGAATTTGGGGATGATTTGCACCATAATAACTGTATGGGACTAAATTATCCAAATTATGCAGGTTGGGGAGAGTGGGCAGAGCTTTGGGGCAGTGGGTGTGGTACATTTTTTAAGTAAGTAATTGATAGCTGTGCTTCAAAATGGCAACTATGCAGTATTGTCTCCACCAGCCCTGCCATGTCCCGCAATGGACAATGGAAAACCAATAGCCATTTTAAGCCCCCCCTTAATTCATAATGCACCTTACTTATAGATATGTCACTCTGCCCCAGATATGCTTTATGCCCCCAAATATGCCACTTTGCTCCACAGATATGCCACTCTGCCCTCTAGATATTCCACTCTGCCCCACTGATATGCATACCTGGGAACTTATTGGCTCCAGCTACCCGGAGCCTTCCCTTGCAGGACACGGCCAGGACTGCACACTGACGTCGTGGGGAGGTCCAGCTGACGTCGGTGGACTTTCACCAATCATCAATTATCCTTGGGACTGGATAAGTCATGGCTTGATCCCAGGTCTAGACTAGCCATCTGGCACACTAGGCAAATGCCCCATTGACCACCAGAACCACATGCAGTATGCAGGCATTGGCTGCATATGCCCGGCCCCGTGCTACATGATGTCAGGAGCCATGGAAGTTTTAACCAGAAACACAGCATATGGTAGGTAGTACACCCAACTTTCATGCCACCTGGTAGCATTTGTGTTACTGGTCTCTCGGCCTCCCCACAAGCATTAGATGCATGCCTGCTACTGCCTCACCTGTTGCCTGTATCTGCAATCAAGGGCCTATAAATAACTGGGAATGGTCCTAATTTCCTTGCTGGAGCATTGCGCTTCTAGCCCTGTTTGCATCTTGTGCAGCCTATTACCTGGATTTCGACCATTGGCTAGGACTCTAACATTAAACCTGGTTTGCCCGTTGTACTGTGATTTCATTTTGATCATCTTGACCGCTTGGCTTGGCCTTTGTTACCCCTTTCGGATTACCCTTCAGTATTGTGCTATTGTTTCCCAGTCTGCTCGTTCTGCAGACTCCATTGGCGCCTACAGACCTGCACTTAAGTGCCAGGGCCACCCCTTCCCAGCTGATGGATCAAATCACAGCTACTATGAAGTAAAATAGAACCTTAGTTTTTAATTATATACAAAACAATTAAATCGACTGAAAAATAAAAAGTACAAATTATAGCAGTTTTAATTAATGAATACTTTAGATATGCTAAAAGCTACAAAGGCAACATTTAGGAGATATGTGGCAACAGGGTATGAGGGTTAGGATTTATTGGGTCAGTAGCTTCAATTTGCTTCCCAGGTTGAGCAGTCCTGCCCTGATGAGAATTCCCTTTTAACAAGTTAAAGCATTAAGATCTTGGAAGTAAGTGTCCTTTGAGCAACTCAAATGAACATAGAAATGAGGACTACCTGCCTTTAAAATGTATACTGTGAATGTTTAACTTCACATGGATTGCAGTTCTGCTCTTTTATTCCTAGATTGAACTGATGTATACCACATTTAAAAGCAAATGCACAGAGTATCAGTATAAAATGTTTTTACTTACAATGATGTGATATAACAAGTTTTCCATGATAAAATTGTAGTTTAGATAACATTGAAAAAAATATTTACAGTCAACCTATACTATGTTAGGTATCAATACCGTGTGATTGCTTTGTTATAATCTTTTGGAGCCTCCTAGTGGAG
Organism: Spea multiplicata; assembly: GCA_009364415.1. Taxonomy (NCBI): domain Eukaryota; kingdom Metazoa; phylum Chordata; class Amphibia; order Anura; family Pelobatidae; genus Spea; species Spea multiplicata. Next base: position 40,047 of record VKOC01001380.1, on the reverse strand, counting down.
CCAATGTTCAACTATCTTGCAGAGGTAAGAGTTGCCAACAATGGGAAATCATATAATTCTGTGATGTTAAAGTCTGTCTCCATGTGACACCCTGTTGACCCCACACATTTTAGTTCCAAGTAACCAATTTTCATATTTTATAAAACCCTAGCAACTACTAAAGCTTTCTTCTCCAAATATTTCCATAGAATTCAATGTACATTTCTTATTATTGGCTAGTAGTGTTCTACACTACATTGATGCAACCACTAGCTTTTAATTATTGCCCTTAATAAACAAGAAGCTTAATCTTAGATCATTTAAAGCAGTCGTATTGAGTGTTATTTTTGTAACTGACAATGTTGTTTTTGTAAATGGCATTTGGTTTTACTTAACTATAAATATATAGAATTATTGTATAATAAATAGCTGATCAAGTTTTGATCAGATATGATACTGACATTTTTTAATATTTTGAGTTTCATATAGGTATTAGAGTAAAAAAAGTCTCTATCATCACCACCTGCATATGCCATTCACACTAAGACCATGCTCAAAAATCATGTAGCAATTATGTACACAATCTCCTAAAGCATAAAATACAAGAAGCAATAATTGATTTGATTTTTCTGAAATTAATCTCTTTGAGGTCAATGTAAATTACATGGATACTAGCAGTGTTATGATATGAAGATGTTTTTGTGAACTGCTTTTATATCTCTGTGCCTAGAATCCTTCTTTAATAAAAACTCAAAGGTTGAATGTTTCATCAGTAACATGATTTTTCATGTAAATAACATTATGCAATCAATCACACAAACTGGTAAATGGGAAAAGGAATATAATATTATAGTATAGTGATGTTGGCATTGTTTTCTGGTGTACTAAAAGTGGGTCTTGGTACATCATCATCGTCATCATCATCTTCACGATTGTTATACTCTTCCTCCTCGTCATCGTCTGCCTCCACTTCTTCAGTTCCCTCAATAACAACAACTTCTGGAGCTGCATCTTCTCGAAACCAAACAGACTTGTAACCGGCGTCTTCCTTGAACTCTTTAGTAAGGATAGACTTCACTTCCCTCTTGTCATCTGGGTCAGAGATACTATCTGTTGTGTCAGTTTCCCCAAAATCTGCTAGACTACCTGATATGGCAATGCTGGTTACAAGTGGTGCTGTCGTTAGGTTACTATTAGACAAGGTATCCACTAAAGGACCATCCAGATCATCATTCAGGTTGTTAGGGGTCCCTGTTGTTGAACCCGAGTTATTCCCTGATTCATCGTCACCAGAGGAGCCAAAATCCTTATGCGAAAAAGAAACAGAATTAGAAATTATCTAAAGGTGTCCATCTGAAGGCATTTTTGGAGGATTTTAAGCCTCTCACTCAAGTAGGCAGGGGGTCAAGGGGTGGCAAGAATGCCCCAAAGAAAAATAATTCTATTTTACCCCCATGCTACCCGGAACAAAAAGGGGGTGAGGCATGACTTAAGGTCAGTGCCTACCATAGGCAATTGTATACATGTGAGACATACAGGTTCTCATTGAACTTGCATGCCCTTGCCTGTCTGAAACTGAGCTTGTCTGGTCAGTCAAGTTAAACCTCAACTTAATTGACTGCTTGACTTTATAGACCCTATACTATTTCTGATGAATATTAGGAATAGCTTAAGCTTATTTAGAAAGGTCTTAAGTATGACACTATGGTTAGTTTAATTCTAGATCAGTATGCTACTCACTTTTCCATAGCCTTTTCTGAGCTTTGTCCTTATTTTGTCTCCATATTGCTTGTAAATGAGGAATCCTAGTCCAGCCAGGCATACTGCAAGGACTGCTCCCAGGGAGGCCCCGAGTGCTGCCATGTCTCTGACAGAATAGATTTTGTTTGATGGGGAGCCAACACCTGGGGAATGAAGAAGTCTCTGTTAATGGTAGTCAGGAGACATAAAACAATTGTGAATGAAGCAAACAATTAAGCGAGTGAAGCAAGAAAACCATAGTTTTAAGCACATAGATTACAACTGTCAAGGGCAAATGGACTGGAGGGATTGGGAGGTAAACTGTCATGGATACATGATCACATAGACACATTTTGGAAAGGGCAACATGTAAAGGGTATGCACCAGACATATCTACAATTCTAGGGCCAGGCAGCATGGGCATTATGGATGTATCAATAGATAAATCCAGTAAGTACCGTATTGGCTCAAATATAGGCCGCAACCTTAAAGTTTGGGGCTATTTTAAAGAAAAAAATACTTTTAAGGAAAAAATACACATGTATTTAAACATTTTTGGTATCTATCAGTTTGTCAACATATGTTATACAGACAGAGAATAGCCATTTTAAGGTCCCTTAATTCATAATGCACGTTACTTACAGCTATGCCCCTCTGCCCCCTGATATGCCACTCTGCCCCCAAATATGCCACCGTCTGGCCCCTGAAATGCTTTATTGCCCTCCAATATTCCACCTACCCCCTAGAAATGGCCACCTGCCCCCAGATATGCTTTATGCCACACAAGAAATGGTCACCTGCCCCCTAGATATGCTTTATGCCCCCTAGAAGTGCCACTCTGCCCCCCTGATATCCCACTCTGCTTCCTAGAAGTGCCACCCTCCCAACTTACCAATGCACCCCCAGACTCCCTGGTGTCTAGCAGGGGCGGCCGGTGGACTTCTGTGCGATGCCCTGCAAACAACCTCTGCTGCCGGCAGTTCAGCAACAGAGACGCACCTGCTGAAGTGCCGGCAGTGGAGGTTGTCTATGCGCATCGCTGCAGCCGGTGCTCCACCATAGGCGGAAGTTCCGGCAATGGAGGTCATCGCGCAGATGTCCACGGCTGCTGGAGAGAAGGATCCAGGTCCCCTGCAGCACTGCCGGGGATCTGGATCCTAACCCTGCTGCTTACCCGCAGCAGGGATAAATGAAAACGGAACAAAAACACCCGACCGGCATCAGGAGACATGAACTGCGCATCCCTGCGCAAAACCCAGAATATAGGCCGCACACTTTAGGTCTTTAAAAAGTGTGAAAAAAGTGCGGCCTATATTCGGGCCAATACGGTATAACTACACATGGGCTATGGTGGAAAACTGCAGATGAAGAAAAGGATTTGGTTATGATGAACTGTGTACATACTGTGTAATATTTGTTCATTATAATGTGAAGTCCATTCTGAACTGATAAAGACTATTCTTAATATACCTAAAAAATCCTGTCAAAGATCTTGGCTCAATCACCTGCATGCAGTGAATTGAAAGATAATTGTAGTGGTGGCTGGTGACCAGAATATAGCATGATTCTCATGATTTCCTTTATTTGATGACTTTTGATCTGTAGTTTACATATAGTTTCCATTACATTTCATATTACTGCCTCCTAGCAAAAGCTTCCAGGGTCAAGATATATTTAGACAACTTGACCAATAGCTTTGTGAAGTAAACAAGGAAGTCCACCTTAGGCTATATTATACTATTACAGTGCAAAGGTCATGCATATAAATTAATCCTCAAATAAGCCTATAATGCAAAGTCCTTTCATCTCTAACTATGGTATCAGCTACCTCTTTCACCTCCTCTATACACTGTGTTTGACCTGCCCCCATACCTTGTATCCAGTGAACTTGTGACCAGGGCCCTTTTTAGCATACCTATGTTTTTATCTTTGTAGCCTGTCACAGTCTTTTATTTATAAAGTGCCTTAGAAAAAGGTGCTGTAAACCAAAACTAAATGTAAATGTAAATAAAAACTGAAGATTTAAATTCAGACTTGAATGTTAAAATTCAAGTTTCTTTTATAAAGATTAACATTTCTATTGTATTCTAACAAAATATCCAACCCTATTGTAGTACAATTTATATACTCTATACTAAGCAAACAAGAAGCCGAAGAATAATTTCCTCTGAATTATAACACATATTTATTAAACCATGGGCTAGTGAGCATCTGTCATCAAATGTATCAAAAAGACAAACTTCCAAACCAAAAGACATTTTGTTCAAGAAACATTTCTCGATGCAAGCACTCCTGTGTTTTAACCACTTAGAATTCCTCAAAAACACACGCTGATTAACCTTAAATTACAATAGAAGGGATCTAACTTTCACAGGGCAAGAGGGGCAGCAAAGTGAGGAGTGCGTTCAAGTCTCCCAACAACAATGCCTCTGCGCTTCCTTCTGCTTTTAGAAGGTTGGGGTGATACCAAGATTCCTAGTTACAACTTAGTTAGCAAACCACTACACCTCTGGTCTCCCAGCATACCTGGGAACTCTCCGGTCTTTGGGTCGCTGGAGTGGGGTCTTGACATACCCCGCTCCCCGCCCAGTGACGTCGGTGGGACCTCCCACTGATGTCGGCGGGACCACTCCCTGACCGCGTCCCTGGCCGCGTCCCGCAAAGGATGGCTCTGGGTAGCTGGAGCTCAGAAGTTCCCAGGTATGGTGACCAGATGTTCCTGGTATGCCAGATTGACATAGGGGCTGATCGAGCTGCAGCTCCAGGCCTCTACCTGAAAATAAGCCCAGTCAGGGCCTGGCTCACTGGGAAATTTCCCGGTGGGTCAGCCACGTACTAAAGTGGCTGATGCAGCCGTACAACTGCCAAGGCTGTTTTTGATGCGAGGCAAAAGTCTACAGCAACCACGATCACAGAGTGTGAGCAACACAGAGGAAAGCAGCAGCCCCTATGGAAGTCTGTGAGCGGCTGTCACTGTGGCGTACTGGCTGTGGATCCGCACTGCAGAAATTAGAAAAGGCGCCTCCTAGCGGAGATGGAGAGCTCAGCAACCAGTGCAACGGAGACGTGTGCAGAGACCAGCAGATTCAGCAGCATAGATGGGTTTAGATCATTCAGGAACAAAAATAATAAATTCCAGGGGTCACGCAAAAAGGCTGGCGACAGTGATACACAAGGGGGTAAGCTGAGGCCATTACATGCATCAATACTAAAGGGAGGGGCAGGATGGGGAATACATATAGTGCTGGATATACAAGGGGGAAAAACACAAAAATGGGGGTCAACGACAAAGCAGTGAGGAAAATACTTTTTTTTAAATTGTTGCTTAGCACGTCCAGATGTGGGTCAGTGTGGCAGAGCCTGTCCTGGTGTGTGTGTCTGGGTGTGCAAGTGTGGCAAAGAGCCTGTCCTGAGTGTGTGTGTTTGGGTGTCCGGTGTGTCGAAAAGACGCTGTCGCTGGGTGTGTTGTGTTTGGTGTCCAGCGTGGCAGAGCACGTCTTGGTATGTTTTGTTTTGGTGTCAGTGTGGCAGAGCCTGTCCTGGTATGTGTGTGTCTGGGTGTCGGTGTGGCAGAGCATGTCCTGGTGTGTGTGTTTGGGTGTCGGTGTGGTATCCCGTGTATGATTACTTTTTTAGTGTACTGATGTACTCTCAATCCCATCACATAAAATTCTATCCTATATTATCTACCTAGCACTGATGTCACCTTTATCTAGTACACATGGATGTATGTACATTTGTAATGTGTGAAGCTCTGAGTAAATTGTTAGCAGCATATAAATAAATAATAATAAAGCCTCGGATTAAAAAGATGTAGGTTGAGCAATATCTGGGGCAAACTCTGGTCTTAATAGCACTACCTATAAATCAGTCTCCCCCACCTATTGTATTGTTAATCCAGTTACTGGGCGGTTTGTGTCCCAATATCTTGTTTTATGTAAATGTGTGTTTTGCTGGATATATCCAGCTCTGTGTGTCTAAAATAAATCAGTCTTCGTTTGGTTTTTCCCTACACTGAGTCTCGGCTAGTGACTGGGGAACCGGGGAAAGTGTGGTGTCCCAGGCTAAGGGAGCACAAGACAGCGGAGGTAGTCGGTCGGACTAGCCAGCTCCGTTACAGTGCTTTTAAATGCAGTCTATGGAGGACTGTGTCGCCAATTTATTTTTTCCCTAAATGGGCAAACATGGGCAAAAAGAAAATAAATTATTCCATGTGCTTTCTCTTTTTCATTACTAATTACCTCTCCTATACAACTCCTAAAGGATCCATTATTTACATTACCTATCTTTTTGTGTTACTATACTTAAAGAACTGCTTGTGCTTAGAGTTGGCAGTGATACTTGTGAACAATACTTTGCAAGGATGGATTTGTTGGCAACTTTAGCTGATTTAATTGCCTTTTGTATGTTTTGACATTCTAACAGGGAATTAACTAGGTTTGATTCACCATTCAGTTCCAAGTTAGCGTTTGGTTATGCCAACAACAAGCAAAGTTCTACTCCCTCCCACCAGCTCCAGTCAAACCTACTCACCTCCAATTTCCCATTTCCTCAAAGTCTAACTGGGGCTAGCTTGGGCCAGTCTGGGAAATGCACATGGACTACTTTAATATCAGTCCCTATGCAAGAGGTGGAATTGTGGTACCTGCTCCAGGAGTGATGTTGATGGTAGTGCCTGCCCCAGGACTGGTACTGGTTCCTGTTCTAGTCATGGTGGTGTCTGAAACCTGAGTACTAGTTGTAGTAGTGACTGTCCCATGAGTTGCACTGGTAGTGGAGTCTCTTCCAGATGTGGTTTTCATAGTGGTACCTGTTCCAGGAGTAGTAGTTGTACCGGTGCCTTGTACAGGAGTGATATTTGTAATGGTGCCTGTATTAGGAGTGGTAGTTATGGTGGTGATTGTGCCTGATGCATGTGTTGTATTAGTGGTGATACCTGTCTTAGGAGTGGTTGTCATAGTGCTTCCTGTGCCAGGAGTGGTGGTTGAAGTAGTGTCTGTTTTAGGACTAGTTCTTGTAGTTGTTCCTGTCCCAGGTGTAGTTGTCATAGTGGTGCCTGTCCCGGGAGTAGTTGTCATAGTGGTGCCTGTTCCGGGAGTAGTTGTCATAGTGGTGCCTGTCCCTGGAGTTGTTGTCATAGTGGTGCCTGTCCCAGGAGTAGTGCTTGTAATAGTGGTACCTGTCCCAAGAGTAGCAGTTGTAGTGGTGCCAGTTCCAGGAGTAGCAGTTGTAGTGGTGCCAGTTCCAGGAGTAGTAGATGTAGTGGTGCCAGTTCCAGGAGTAGTAGATGTAGTTGGTGCCGAGTTCCAGGAGTTAGTAGATGTAGTGGTGCCAGTTCCTGAGGAGTAGTAGATGGTAGTGGTGCCAGTTCCAGGAGTAGTAGATGTAGTGGTGCCAGTTCCAGGAGTAGTAGATGTAGTGGTGCCAGTTCCAGGAGTAGTAGATGTAGTGGTACCAGTTCCCGGATTGGAACTTGTACTGGTTCCTGTTCCAGAACTGGTAGTTATTGTATTGTTTGGGCCAGGATTAGTAAGTATAGTGGTATCGCTCCCAATTGAAGTGGTTGTCCATAGACTTGTAGTAGTAGTAGTTGTAGTGGTGAGAACTGGGGCATGAAACACAAGTTGCAAGGGTTATTCAGTATTTGAAGCACATTTTACTGCCAGATCTATGCGAGGTGGAGATTTCTTTTAGGCCAAAATACAGAACACACAGACCATAGCTACTAAACCCTAGTAGAGTATAAGGGTACACAATGTGGGAACTAAATCCCTATTAATAATTCGAAGACAAACTAACTAAAGAAAAAAACTGGTAAAATATCTGTTTATTCTAAATTAGTGGTGGGAACAATTGCTATCCTCATCCAATTAAATATAACCCCAAACTCAGTCCCCTAAAGTATCAGGTAGGTGAGTCTAACATCTATATATCACTCCGTCCCAATTAGACTGCTCTCTAGTTGCGAAGCTTCGTTCCTAAATTCTAATGCGGAATACACCTTCCATAGAATGCGGAAAAACGAAAAATAAAGGAAATAAAAGATCAATTATTAAGTAGAAAAGCAACCTGATGCATGTTCAGCTGAGACCTGAGGGTAAAAAACTGCCGGCTTCCAATACGGAATATTTATAACCGTAAAGGTCCTCTTATAGGTTATCAGGAGAAGCTTGGCCGTGACCTTGCAGAGACATGACCACTATAAATCTATTGTAATGTCTAAACAGCAACATTTAATCCCTAAGCCTCATTGGTAAAGAGGTGAATTGTCTGTACTACATAACTCGACCGTCCTATCAAATTGGCCAAATTGATAACAAGTGACATTACAGTGTGTCTACATCTGAGATCGGGTTAAAGTGTTCGGCATATTAAAGTTATCAATGGGAAACCATAATTTCCACCAAAATTCAGGAAGATTTATCATTTTAACACATTAACTCCTTCAGGGTTGAACATTTTATTCCATTGATAAACATTTACCCTTGCTGGTTATACGGCTGGAATAATATACCAGTAGTGAACAAAGAACATATGTTCCTCACTGGATTATTTAAATCGTTAGGAACATATAGGTGGCATGATAAAGATAAATGCATCAATGAGGTCTGACAGTTCACCCCTGAACTTTATTTACCCTATGGACTGTGTGTGCGAAGCTCCAGTGTATTACTGTGTGTCGAGGCGGGAGAGATAGTGAGGATGGGATCTCTTGGATTGATAACTTTAATATGCTCAACAGTAACTCGATCTCAGATGTAGACACGCTATAATGTCACTTGTTATCAATTTGGGCAATTTCATAGGACGGTCGAGTGTAGACATTACAATGGATTTATTATATGCAGCAAACTATGGGTGCATCCTAGTGGTCATGTGTCCGCAAGCTTTGTGGTTATAAGTATATTGGAAGTATTCTTGGAAACGTACAGTTTTACTATACCTCTCAGAATGTTCTCCAGAGGGCTATGTATTTGACAGCCCAGGATTATTATGGGACAGTTTCCTGGAGGATCATCCGGGATTCCAGGGAGTTGGACCTCCTAGATACACTCGGACTGAGAGGTGATCTAAATTTTTTAATTACACAGGAGTGGGAACTGGAGAAGGCATATAAAAAAACTGTTCAACCGTGCTCACCAGTGTGCCCTAGAGACTGACTGCAATGATCTCCATCCATCCTTGCCACCCCAGCTGAAGCGCTGGCATCAGGGCAGAGAGCCGCTGACCTCTGTCCGCATTGTCATGATGACGGCCCATCTCCCCAGTGGCAGCAAGAGCACCAAGAAGAGGATGCAGGCAGCAACAATCAATGCATATGACCGGGACCTAGCCGCAAATTCATTGAAATTGCGTTGCTACGGACACCCTTTGTCCCACCACATTGCTCTTTTGAGGTTACATTAAGCTGGTGGTAGGTAACACACGATGGTGGTTACAGAGAGGGAGCTCATTTGGGAATCCTGGTTTTATTACCAATATTTAGGACCGAGGTTTACCCAGCCACAGCTACCCTTTTTGCCCTGAGCTCTCCATTGGTGCCCTGGGATTGTGCCACTCCCTTGAGATCAAACCAAAATGGCGACTCTTTGTCGGGTGGGTATTGCTGGCCATAGAACTGTATGGCAGCGCCGGGCTGCATTTAATGACATTATACCTTTGACCTATTATGATTTCTGTATAAATATCTGTGCTGTCCTCAATAAATGCACTTCTGTTTGTACCCTACACTAAGTCATGACTAGTGCTTGGGCGAATATGAAGGGTTAATCCCTTGAGCAATTGAGCTTCCAGCGGCAAGGAAGATCTCTATGGCGGAACTACTGAGTCCAAGTATGGGTCTCCATCACAATTTAATTTAGAATAAATGGAGATTTTAACAGCTTTTTTCTTTAGTTAGTTTGTCTTCGAATTATACAAAAGTACAGTCAAAATCTTGGTGAACATACATGAGAGGCTTACCTGGGGTAACTTCCACTGTGACTGTGGTTTTATCTTCATCATTGGTTACACTGTCAATTGCTATAACCTGTTGGGATAAGGATATTTAAGTGTAATATTTCACATCAAGCAAGTGCTAAAGTATATTATCCATGTTTTTTGTGTTAGTAAAACATTTAGAATATATACGCACTACCTCAAATGATTTTAATGAAGGTCACTCTTTAATAATAATTACAAAATTAAGAAGTTCTGTAATTGACAGGCAACTATACTGCCTCAAGCAGACTAATTGCAATGAATCAGGATCAGTATTTGATCTTGTTTCTCTCTTTTGGCTCAATGGTCTACTTGCCATTTACAGAGGGTGTTCAAGGTAGCAAATCTTGGTGCATTTATTTATAGCCCTTACATTGAGGACTATATAATTCAATTATAACATAGTTTATGAATTGAGCAATTTGGATGAAATAATGTTTAAACATACCAAAAACTCTATGGAAGTTGGAGTGACTAATTCTGTATTGGTTATGATATATCCATCACGTGAGATAGTGAAGTTATTGTTATTTTCAATCGTATAGATGATACTTGGGTTCAGTTCCTGCAGAAAAAAGAAAAGTTCACACTGTTTTGTATTTTATATAGGATTTGTATACATTTTTAGCAACTGAGTTTGCATCAGACATAGATTAACCACATGCTACCAACGTTAGACATTTAGGTCTATAACTAAAAAGTTGAACAGTTAGTCACATTTTAGTGAATAGACCTCCATATTTCCTAAGCAATGAATTAGCTGGTAAACGCCAATAATTTTCTTAAAAGAAATCTCCCATTTGCCTGAAAATTAACCTGAACCAAAACTGTTAAAGTCCTACAATATTATAACATTTATTTTCTGATCAAGATTAAGTTCTTGAAAGAGTTTGAAGGAGGTTTACCAAAGAACAATTTTGCATTATTACTGTCAAATGTTAATCTTACCATAATACCACAATATGAGATACCTACATTTGGGAAATCTTTGTCTGTAGCAAAAACTTGGAGAGGTTTGTTTGGGCTACTAAAATCTATTACAAAGTTGCCAATCTCAGAAAAAGCTTGGATCTGCCCAAAGTAGCTGCTCTTCTGAAAGGTAGGTGGGTAACTGTTTTTCTCCTTCACCTCAACCTGGACTGTTGTTATGGCATATTGAAGGGGGTCATTCTCTTGGAAAGCCTGCATTTAACAAAGGAACAAAAGTAAATACATACATTGCGAACAAGACACGAGGTTCACCAAGAGGATCTGTAATCCTGAATTAAAAGAAGAAAAACTTTTTAAAATGTGTGTGATATAGTACCAGATATGTTCCAAAAATCTGCAGTTGGATTTTAGGTGGTTGTTTAAACATATGATCATTCATATATTATCTTGCTGCAACATATGTATATTTTGACTCTTAAAATGTATTTTCACCCAGAGAAGGGTGTTTGCTTGCATCAAGCATGTATTTCATCTGTGCATAAGGAAGCCAATGGAGATGGACCAGCTGAATATATTTTCTGGATTTTACTATTTTGTCTAATAACCGAGACTCAACTATACTGAGTATCCATCCCCCTGATACTGACTAACTTGGAACATATCCTGCAAATACTTTCCCAATAACCTTTTTTTTTACTGGCATCTGATATGTTTACTTGAGTTGCTTAAAATACACAGGACTTGAAGATGTGAGTAGCTGCAGCAGGTTTTGACACTGAAGTAAGTCCATTGGGCCAGATGGCTATTTAAATATTTAGGGGATACTCTACAGTGAAACTTTTTGATTGAATTTGACCCTAAGTGCAGAATTTTGTAAAAACAGCTATTAACAAAGGGACTTTTGGGTGAGACTTACCATGATCTGTAACAAAATTGTTCCTAGCTGATCAGCTTTTTTGAACATGGTTATGTTTCCACTGTTACTGTCCACAGAAAATATGTTTTCATCATTCCCTTTAAGAAATAAGAAGGAAAGTGATGCATGTGTTCTTAATTTTAAGGAAATGCAATTCATTTTAGAAATTTGGAAAATCTGATAAGGGCTTGGGTGGGTTCCATACCTCACTTGAGGGTATTGTATGACCTCCATATTTGCCCCAGAAGTTGTCTGGGGAAAATTGGGGCACTTCTTACCTCCTTGGTTATTGTTCCTATAATTTTCCACCTATCCCTTTCTTTGGGAGGGGTGGCATGCATTTCACCCAAGAGTGTGTCTACTATAGCATATCCCACCCATCTTCTATAGAAAAATGGAAAACTAATCATGATGTCTCTGTGCGGCCAAAATGTAACCATTTTTAGATAAAGCATGGCTACAAATAAAAAAGACAGCAAGTACATCTATGCATGTTATTTAACATACCAATACACAATATAATACCTGCTGCCAGTAAAGAAATTGAACACATAGACAAGTCAAGTACTATTGTTTGTTATTTTGTCTATACATATATGTGTGTATATACACAGTTTAACTTACTTTATATGTCTGCCAAATTACCTGTGTTCAATGGATTGTTTAATTTATGTTTTATAAAATAGCATATAAGGGTATTAGGTGAGGAGGACAGTGTTTTCTTGAGTTCTAAAACGTACTTGGAGGAATGATGATGGATAAGAGACTACATATATGTCCAATGATAAACACCATATTTTTTACTCACCACTAACAATGTTATATAAGATGACTGTGTTCAAACTGACATCTCCATCCACTGCGTATATTGGGCCAGGTGAAAAAATTAGTGCTCCTGTCTGAGGAATAAAGTAGTCGATCATGTTAAAAATAATAATACTGCTGCCCCAAATGTCCTCACCAGTAATAAATGCTTATTAATTAAGTGCTCTCCTTTTGGGACAGCTAAAGGTTTCATGGGCCTTGGTACTGTATTATTTTGTTTTTTTTTAGCTAATTCTACTGTCGGGATTCCAGCCATTTATTTTACTTCATGTCATATCAGTGGCAGCCCCTAGAGGCCTCCTGTGTGTACATAGTACCCTGTTGGCTAACGAGGAGACCAGCTGCCTCTGCTTACCTGGGTGTAACCCTTCTCACTCTGGAGAACTCAGACCTAATCAGTGAAACCAGCTGAGCCTCCTTGGCTGGACTGAGCCTGCCTATTTCATTCTGCCCTTCAGTCACGGCCTTTGATGGGACCTTGTTGCTCTGGCCCTATACCTGATCCTGACTTGTTCCTGGCTTCCTCTGTACCTGATCCTGCTTTGTACCAGACCCTGACTTGTACTTGATCCTGAATGCTTTCTGCCTTGTGCCCTTTCAAGTGGGCTTCCTGCCTTGTGCCCTTTCAAGTGGGCTTCCTGCTTCGTGCCCTGTCCAGTGGGCGTTCTGCCTCGTGCCCTGTCCAGAGGGCTTCCTGCCTCGTGCCCTGTCCAGAGGGCTTCCTGTCTCGTGCCCTGTCCAGAGGGCTTCCTGTCTCGTGCCCTGTCCAGAGGCTCCTGCCTCTTGCCCTGTCCGAGGGCTCTGCCTCGTGCCCTGTCCAGAGGGCTTCCTGCCTCGTGCCCTGTCCAGAGGGCTTCCCTGCCTCGTGCCCTGTCCAGAGGGCTTCCTGCCTCGTGCCCTGTCCAGAGGGCTTCCTGCCTCGTGCCCTGTCCAGTGGGCTTCCTGCCTCGTGCCCTGTCCAGTGGGCTTCCTGCCTCGTGCCCAGTCGCCGTGTGCAGACAGAACTCCAGGTTTCCCCTGAAATGAGGCTCCTACCCAAGCTGATGACCCGGGCCCTGATATCTACCTACATATACCCAGAAACAGAAGCTTGATTTGGATTACATTTTTGTAAGCTGCTTGCGGTCACCCATTCTAATAACAAAAATTCCTGAAAAAAGAGGGACAAGCTCTGGTGCTCAATAAGCTGGGCATGTCTAGAGTAATTTTTCTCTGCCGACGTTCCTCAGTCGCTGCTCCACTATGTCAATCACAAATGTGTACTGTTTTTGATACGTTGGCAATCTGTATCGCTGTATCGCCCGATGCCCTGGGCATGCAGTTCCTGGTGCCGGGTAGGTGTTTTTTCCTTTTCTTTTTCATTTAGCCCTGCTGCGGGCAAGCAGCAGGGTTAGGATCCAGGTCCCCCGCAGCGCTGCAAGTGACCTGCATCCTCTTCTCTGGCAGCCGGTGGATGTCTGCGCAATGCAGACAACCCCCACTCCCGGGACTTCCACCAGGGCTTCTATGCAGGAGCTCCAGTGTTACTTGACCTTCCAGTGCTCCACCAAAGAAGCCCCAGCTGGAGTACTGGCCAGTAGCAGAGGAGGCAAAATCGCAGTGTTTTCTGTGACATCCTTTCCCCGCTTGGAGAACCGTGGGAAAGGACGTCAATGGAAGTGTCATCCTTCCCCCCACCCCCAAATCGGTTGATAACCTCTTCCCTGGAAGTGGTGAGCAGAGAAGGTAGGGGAAACATTTAGTGAGCGTGTGAGAGTGATCAAGAATGAGTGTGAGAGTGAGTGAAGGGACCTGCAAATTTCAGACGAAAATTCGGAGCTTTTTGCTTTGTTTTTGTCTGCTTCATGGGGGGTATGGCTTTGTTTTCGTGGCGTTGTACAAATGACCATATTTGCCAAAATTTGGTACATTTGCAATTCGTACAAATAGGAATGGTCTACGATCCTTACTCACTGCTCTCCTTCCTCCCATTTTGTCATGTCCCTAGCTCCCTTGAAAAGGGGATATTCTCCGGGTTTGAGATACCAACCTTGATGCATATGTATTGCCACACCTCTATCCCTTCCTTGCTTAGTTATTAAACTACTTTTAGTTCCTGTTTGCTGCTAGTGTGCTTTGAACTCCAGCCTGTTTCCTCAACCTAGAACCTTAGCCACCAGAATATTTACGAATATATATCGTTGTTACATTGAACTTGCTCTATCATTCTTAATCCTCTAACCACACCCAAAAAATGAATGTGTTTCTCACAGCGGCTTTAAAGTTATACTTTAGTTCAGGATTAAAGGACATTACCAGGTAGAGATAAGAGCAGAGAGATTTTATTAACCTCATGTTTTTTATTAACTTCATGTCTCATAAGACGTCATATGCATTTAACTAGGAGATAAGGTTTAGCAGACACACACAGAAATGATCTCTGAAAAGGAAGGTCACATTTTAAATAGTTTCAGTAGAAAAAATAGTGTTGGAACTCAGTGACGTATTCTTGACTAGGCAGACAGGCCTAAAGAGTGACAGCCCCTTTGAGGGATTAGACTTCCACTAGCACCATTGCTTAATGGAGTAGTTAAAGGGAGATCACTGAAGCAAGGTGGACGTTTGAGTAAGCCACGGGAGGATCCTGCCTCCATTTCTACCTATTCCAGCTCTGGGTCTGCCCTTCCCTGCCCCACACTCCTCAACACAGTTGTCCTGCTTTGGACACCTGAAATATTGGAGGGGGGGGACATCCTTTTGCCTGTCCAATGTCTTATGGGTGTTCTAGCAGTTCCCAGGTATGTTTATCTGCCACTTGCCCTGATCTTAAGGTATATGACCTTGATTACCCTTGTCTACAGTATGCTCGTCAACCAGACCTGCAACCCACTTTGAGTGACGCACTATTTGTTCTACCTCTGAGATTATAACATATCTCAGGACCACTGTCATATTGCTTGGTAAAAATCTGCATTCAATGATGTAACTTGGTTTCTGATACTTACAGCCTGTTCAGAACGGTTGACACTGCTTTTGTAACCACTGCTAATACAAATTTTATTTCCTATATCCGTGCAGGGCTTAAACTGAGGAGGTAAATTGTCCACATCTTGGATAGCAATATTTATTGTTGCTGTGGCTGTGTGATTTCCGTTTGCTACAGGTTCATTTGTATCCTGTGATGGAATAAAGTCAATTAAAACAGTTTAGTAAAAGTTTACCAAAGTCTGTATCATTCATACTCTTTGTAGAGTTGTAACTGTCTATTTGTAATCTGAACATTTGGTAATCAGCAAACAAATTAAAAAGACCTGCATGTGTGCTTTCGAGGAAGTGTGATCTACTCCTTTGTAACTTCTCAATTTACCCATGACACTTGTAACTTCTTGTTACTTCTGCAATATCTTTTGACTCAAAAATGAATGAAGACAAAGTTTGAAAAAAATCCCTCAAACTTTGTGTGTATAGGTATATTTTTTATATAATTTGCAGTTCTCGCGCTTTTTCAACCTTTCATGTAAGTTTATACTACTTTATGTTACACTAACATTGGCTATCCTCTTCTTGTTTTTGGCATCACTTCTATATTAATATAAACCACTGCGAAGTTGATCTGTAAAGTTCCAGACACGTAAAAAGAGGTGGAATGTCCTAACATACTTCAGATTAGCGAAAGCTTTGATGTGATAGGCTTATAATGATACAGACTTATAAAGGGGGGTTCTTTATTGTTGTATATTCATAAACTACTTAACATATTACACTATGAGCTATTTTATGTTATTTTTGGGTTCAAAGTGCCACAAATTGCTACATGGAAATTAAGACATTAAAACAGTAAAAAGTGTCACCTTTATACTGATCCTTAAAATTTTTCAACCGTTACAATCTATACTTCATATCATCTATCGTTTATACCTACCAAGTCTAGTTTTCCGCAGGGGATTTTTTGGTACCGTCAAACAGAGCTACCCCAGTGTACACTTTTACAGGCGAAGAGGATCATAAACTGGTTAGGGAGATCATCTGATCTCCCCTGAGAAAGTCAGTGATGAGTCTGATGTAGGTCTGTGCTCTTGCCCACAAAGCTGAGCCGTTGGCCGGCATGTCATTAAATATAGGTTCATGGTTATGTTGGTGGTGATGAGTTGTTAATTTTATTAAAGCTATGGCCACTTCACCTCCATTTGTCTGCCATTTATTGGGGGATAATGCACTGACACTGAGGGCTATGTCAGTCTTAAGTGTGTACCCTGAAAAAAAGATTGTGATCACCTTATTCCGTTAAAAGGGGTCCCCAAACTCTGCTGAATACCATCTTCTATTATTTGCCTCTATATAAAGTGAAATAAATTTACCGTATATTCATGATTGATTCAGAGTCATTTACTACCATGTTATTATTTAAGGCTCCTTTTGAAGATTACACTCATAAGCAGAATTATAAAGTTGAAAAATCGCCCATGAATACTTTAGTAGCAAACTTACCCTGGCCAACAGCAACAGCTGCATATTTTTATGCAGGTCGTAATCTAGAGACTTTTTCACTAGAATGACTGGGTTATTAATTGATGTCAATTTAAAATATTCAGATTCCATCTAAAGCAAACAAAAAAAGAGAGAGAATGAGATGGGAAATCACCATGTAGTCATGTGAGCTTGCACACTTGTATGCATGAAATTAGAGATTAGAAAGTTTGTTATTGTGTGTGATTTTAACCCCTTAAGGACAATGGGCGGTCCCAAAACCCATTGAAAACAATGCATTTTGAGCCTGTACATGTACAGGCTTTGTCATTAAGGGGTTAAATTATTCCATTGATTGTGACAGTGCTGGCGTTATCTAAATAAATATGATGTCAATGTAGCGCTATATACAGGCCATGTATCTCTACCACACTGTACATTGTATATACTACATTTAACTTACACTTATGTGATCTTGTAAATTGTGTACTGCGCTAAGAATAACATGTTATTTATTTAAAATGTATGGGAAATATGCTATCATTCTGTATGTCTTGTTTATTTGGAGATTCATAGCATTACTTAAGCGGTTACACTCACCATACTAGTATTTCTTAGCTCGTAGAAAATTGGATCGTTGTCTGCGTCTGTAGCTTCAATTGCTGAACCAATGGCACTGTTTACGCTGATATCCTGGAAAAGGGTATATTTAAATGTTGTAGTTGTTATTATGCAAGGCCTTAAAGTGTAGATGAGAATAGCCAATCATCATCTATTTAACTATTTTTAAGTATTTCTTTCCATGTCTATCTTGATAAAAGTCCTGTGAGTAGAACTGAAACATCAATGACTGATTGAATTTAATATATTGTGAGTCATTTTTATCTTCACTCTGATTTATAATCCCTTTTTTGCACTGATTCCAGCTATGTGTTTTAAGGCTGGCATTTTCATATCAAAAGCACAAACGGGGTACCAGGAGCTCTTGAACATGTAGAACAGTGACACACATTTTACTGTTGACAACAGGGCTGGTGTTTGCAGAGAGAAACAATAAGATTAGGAGTTCAATCATTCTAGAGAGTACTGACCTTCTAGCCTTATCTAAAATCTAATAGACTGCACTATTCCAAAAACTGATAGGAGTTGAGGCGTACGTGAATGACCTGTTATGATTGAACAGTACCATGTACATTGCATTAATGATAACTGAATGAATATAACTTACCTCTGGAATGCTAAAATTAAACTGTTTTTCTTTGAATACTGGCGGATTATCATTTTCATTAATTATTATCACAGTAATTGGTATTGTATTGACCTAAAAAAAAAATTAAATACATTATGTATAACCTATAAAGTTGGCATTAATCTCTTAAAAAAATCAGGTTAATCCTGTGTTCTTGACATTCTGTCAACATTATACACACACACTTTAAAGTTCGCTAGGCAGAGCAGCTACCTGCTGGGATTCTGGGCAGCATTTTGATCTCCTGGTGAGTCGAGTGATTAGCTCTTCTCCTCCCCGCTCAGTTCTACCCATTCTATAATACTTGTGACTAAAGCTATGAATGCACACAGAAAACTCTGTAAAGACCAGCATACATGGAAAGTTTCAATACATAATTTCAAGATTTTGACTTTCCATGGATACTTACTAAACTGCATTGTATTGTGGCTATTGTTAGACTTCTCACACATTGCAGGACTTTCCATGATGAGATGTAAAGGTCTCCTGGAAAAATAGCTGATGTGACCAGGCTACTGACAATCAGAAACAACATTTATTGGGACCCATGACATCTTCATTTTATCTAGTACTAAAAGTTAGATCATCTTGTTAGGAGTCAGCAGTGTGGAATTTATGAGAGTTGTTGCCCGAGCCATGACCCTGGCCCCTAACCATCCCAAGTATATCATTTTGAAGAGGGTCTCTTCCTTGTGCTGTGCATTCTCTGGGTTGAGTGCTGGGGCATGATGTCATGACAAAGTACTCAGCCTCAAAATGACTCACAGGTGAAGAGATACATCAAGGACCATGGTGATGGCATGGAACATCATGTGTTAAATTTGCTGGTCAGCTTAAATGCACAATCAGTTCTTGAATTGCTTTGTGGTGGTTTATTGTTAAGTCGGAAAATAAAAAAGAAATATAATACTGGTCTTTTAGAGAGGGATTTGTGTGAAATTGGAAACTTTAGTGGGTTTCTCAAACATAATGGCAATTTTATATATATGTGACAATGCATATCTTACAATCTACAGGACAGTCCTGATTTTCCTACATTGTACTGCCAGACATAGAAACAGAAAAACATAGAAAGTGACGGCAGATGAGAACCATTCGGTCCATCCAGTCTGCCCAACCTCTGAATACTTTCCTTAGTCTCTGGCTTTATCCTATATCTTGCTTAGCCTTATGCCTATGTAGAGATCGGTTTTGTTGTATGAGAAGGTGGCAAAAAAGAGATGCTGTCCTATCCCCAGTTTTTACTCCAGATAATTTGGCTCTCTACTGGCAACTGCCAAATTGGGACCTAGCAACGTTGGTCTATAAAGAATCCATTTTAAAGTGATCATTGTCTGTTATTGATTTGGTCTTCCTTGTACCATTAGAATTTTGTATGCTTTCATCATTTGAACTGTTTCTCCATCTGCCCTTCCACAGGATCTGTTGTGGTCCCTGCCAGAAGGAAAATGAAGCAGCCAAAATCATGGACTCACTGAGGTTCCAGTTCAGACTAAAGTATCTGGTGGATTGGAAGGGCTTACCTACCTCATCCTGCAGGTAGGATACCCCCTGTGGGTCATCATTTGAGGATTGCATCTTTTCCCTATTTTCTGCAGCCATTCATAATTTCCTTGTTTATAAACAAACGTGTGCAAAACATTCTATGTCAAGAATTGGTTAATGTTTCTTTCTTTTTCTTGCAGATTGCTGGTGTTTGGATATACCAGTATTTACTACAAGCTCCCACCCATTTTTTAATGCTAGTGTCAGAATAAAAAATATTGTAGTGTTTTTGTAAAACAGTAATAGCTTTTTGCATCATATCATGATTTCAGACAGCTGCCTATTAATAATATGTAGGGGTAATTGCTCTGTTTTCTTAGCCCAGTATATTAGTCAAACGCCCTGACCCCTTATCATCATCGTCAGTGGCGTATTCTGACCTTGTCCAAAAAAAAATGCCCTTTTAGCATTGATCTCGCCAAATGGTTCATTAACAATATAGAGGTCATGGCGATTTGGCACAGCCTCCATAGATTACTTCCACCTAGCACCGTATATCTTCAAAAGCAGAACACCAGGTTATGGTGTCATATCCTGGCATTCAGCATTAAACACTGTAACGCAGAGGAGTCAGAACTGGCACTAACCTAGGTTAAGCCTAAGCCAGGGCTGAAGTTAGATACGACACTGTGCTTTGTCTTAATCACCAAGACGCTAACAAATGCCTATTGGGCAAAAGGGTTTCATTTGACAAACTTTGCATTTTTAGCATTGCCAAAAACAGCCAGCTCAGTTTGGTGTTTGATCATGGAAACTCATCAAAAATATCACTTGACTGAAAACAATGGCAGCCTCCAGGTCTGCAGATAAAGTTTTCTTGCGTATTTATATATATTACTGTATACAGCACTGTATTTTATGTTAAAGAATCAGTAGAAAGCTGAATCAGTATTATCTCTGCTGACACGTTAAGTAAGAGGATAAGGCTAACCTGTATAGTACATCTATGGAAATGCATTTTTGTATTTATATTTATGTATTTGAGATTTGTTACTTACAATAACATTATCCTTTGTGCATAGCAGCTGAACTATTAAAACAGTAGGTCCTTCCTGTAAGGTAAAAATTAGTTTTCATTAGTTCAGAACATGTCATTCTATAAAATGTATATAAAATATGTAGGGCTGTCTAACTCAACCCCTTTTTATTTTTCATGGTTCCAGGGATGCCCTTGGGTTTGTCGTGTCTGGGAGAAAGAACATTTGCTGGGGGCCTAGTTTTCCATAGAAACGGCCAAGATGGGTCCTGCTTTCCCTCATGTTTGTTTGTATTTGACTTAATTTCTCAACACTCTAACATCCGTTTACCTCCTTCCTTCCTTCCCTCCTGTGTTTGTCTAACTTGACTTTTCTTGTCACAGCAGGTGGTTAGCATATCCTTGCCAGTCAGGGATAATCAATAAAGGACAATGAAAGCAAGTGGTATGGAATCAAGTTGGGTCTCCAATCCTCCCCTTATCTTTTATGTGTTAAGTTTTATGGTTAGTATTTGATTGGAAGGTGTTTGGAGTTATGTGGATTTGTGGCAGATAATGAGATTTTAGTGGATGGCTGTCAAGAACAGTTTTTAGTTATTTTACTGTATTCGCTTATTCCTAAATCATTGTATTAAGTAATTTATATGAGTCTGGGTCATTTATGATAAAGTGATTAATGTTAATGTTCACAGGTTTGCATTGTTGTTGGCTAATACAGTATTTTGCGAGATCTTTAATAAATGCAGTGGCCTGTTTATATCTATAGGTCAGTGTTCATTTAGGAGAGCATCGGGTGTATGTTCTGGTTTGTGTCAGTGGGTGCACAGCATTGCCCCCCACTACCTTCATACATGTAAACACTCACATAAGAAATCCCATATGTACACTTTTTGAATCTAAATGATATTGTCTAACATCTGAAATGATTAAACAGGAACACCTTTGTTTTACAGGGGGAGGTAACAAAAGTAGGACTTTGATGCAACTTTGCTACCCAGTAAAATATGAAAAAAATGATATGATCCCTGCTAGATACTCCACAGTCAACTGCAAGTGGTATTACTGGAAATTGGACATGTTTAGGAACAGCAACAACTCAGCAACGAAGAGTCCAACTCTCTTCTGATTCCATAGGTTCCATAGAGATGAAGAGTTCCAAACTTCCACTGGAATTTATATCACACAAAACCTGTACTGCGGGAGCTTCCTGAAATAGATTTCCATGGCCAAGCAGCTGTGTGCAAGCCCCACATCACTAAGTACAGTGCCAAGTGTCACATTAAATGTTGTAAAGCACGTCAAATCTCGCTTCTCTGTTTGGCGGATGCCAGGAGAACATTATCTGCCTGACTGCATTGTGCCAACTGTAAAGTTTGGTGGAGGAGGGATAATGATATAGGGCTGTTTTTCAGGGGTTGGACTAGGTCCCTTACATCCAGTGTAGGAAAATCATAATACTTCAGCATACCAAGACATTTTGGACAATGCTATACTTCAAACTTTGTGGGAACAGTTTGGGGAGGGCTCTTTTCTATTTCAACATGAATGTGCACAAAACAAGGTCCATAAAGAGATGGTTGAATGAGGTTAGTGTGGAAGAACTTTACTGGCCTACACAGAGCCCTCACCTCAAGCCTATCTGGATGAATGTGCAAAGATTCCCACAGAAACACTCCAAAATCTTGTGGAAAGCCTTAACAGATGCGTGGGAGCTGTTATAGCTGCAAAGGTGGGACCAACTGCATATTAATGTCTATGTATTTAGAATGCAAAGGTGTAATGGTCAGGTGTCCCAATACGTTTGTCCATATACTGTGTATATACAGTATATATATGGTCTGTCAGTAGGACATGGGGTGGCAACTAGATGGTGTGTAGTGAAGAGTGAAGGAGCATGTATCAATGGAAGGACTAAGGGCAGATTATGGACAAGAATAGGTGTAGTTGCTCCTTTTGACTCATGTGATGTTAAATAATGGAGCTGTAGGCACTGGTATAGCCAATACTGCTCATGTTCTTCAACTTACCTCATAATCAATAGATTTATTGAGTATTAAATCTGTTCCCACAATTTTAAAAAAAACACTATTTGGCCCATTTGTAGAAATCGATACTGCATATCCAGGGTCAGCAGTTATTGCAGTCACTATGTAACCAAGGTTATTATTTTCAGAAACATGTACTTGGTCATTCTCTACTCTACACCCTAAAAGAAAAATAAACACAATAATTAGATAATTTAAGATTACACAAACCTGTACACATCTGACTGTAGACAACACAATCACAGTTTATGTTGGACTAACTATTTGCTAGAAATATTAATAAAGCAATATTCTCACCCTTATATTTATTTCCTTGTAGCTGTCTCATTATTCACCACCTAGTGTATGATGGAAAGTCATTCCAGATACCTTCAATAATACAATTAATTTAAATGATCAAATTAATTTAATTAAAAATGTAATTTTAAATTGTTTCTACAGTGTATTTCTGATATAGCAGGCTCTCCAGCTTTCAGTCAAAGATGAAAAAGTATTCAATAGGGTGGATTGGAAATACCTTATTAGAACTTAGAGGTTGGCCTAAATTATTTGTATAGGCAAATAGAAACACTGCTTGGGCTTTGCTATATCTAAGTGCAGTGCTTCTCTCTAAAAATGTTTGCATCACTAGTGACCAAGATTTTAAAATGTTACCCAATGTCAGCCAAAAGAGAATCATAGTTAATCTTATTTTCAGAAAATATTTTGCTATAGATTATAGACCTCCTATGAATGATATGTCGACTAAGTATCATCCAGATGACTTCTCAGCCATTTTATTGGAAAGTATGGGTGTAGCAACAGCAGACACCATATTTAGCTAAAATACCCTTTTATCATTTGTAGAAGTTTAAGAGAAATGGGGGGTGTCCTAAAAGTAAGTTTACCAAAATGTGTAAATTAGACATTACAACACAACTAGCTTTAATCTTTTGATGAGAATTAGGCAACCTTCACATTCTGTTGAGGGGCTTTGTAAATCAGATTTGCTGGCTAAACATGCAATTTCTTAGTATTGCCTAGTCTATATACTGTCTCACAAATGCCAAAAATTAACATTTGTCCCCACTTGGGAACGATAGCTTGAGAGGGCTTCCATAGAAGATTATAAGGCAGCTATTGAAAGGATTGCCTGATAACAGGAAACCAACAGGAAAACATATTATTTAGGTGGTAAAGTACACCTGTTGTTCTGCACACATCTTTTCCAAATAGGTCAGACATGTGTTTTGGATGTGGTCACACTGGTCAGGAACAAGGTACACTTCTCCACATATGGTGATCTTTGCCTTTAATTAAACTTATCAGGACATCTTGCACATCCT
The DNA here is from genome assembly GCA_009364415.1 of Spea multiplicata. Lineage (NCBI taxonomy): Eukaryota > Metazoa > Chordata > Amphibia > Anura > Pelobatidae > Spea > Spea multiplicata. The sequence continues at coordinate 16,091 of VKOC01001380.1, read as the reverse complement.
AGAAGCAGTTCTACTGTGATTCTCAATGAAGTCCGGAACATAAATCACAATAATTCTATACTATAGTGCGTGGCTAGAATCAAGATCAGGTTTCCTTGAGAGAGGAAATGTTGTCTATTATATTAACTAGACTTGTGCATTCGTCTTCGGGCGAACATGGAAACGAACACGAAGAGTGCGTTTTCGTGTTCGTTCCGAAGACACGCCGAAGAGAAGACGGCGGCGGTAAAACGTAGGCGAAGACGAAGACATACACCACGAAGATCTTCGTGATTGTCTTCGTCTACCATTCCCCCCACTCTTCTAACTTACCTTGTCTTCGCAGCTTTGCGGCTTCGCGGCACCGCGGCAGTTCCCGGAAGTGGAAATCCGCAGGTTCACGGGTTACAGGGCAGTGCGAATGAGCCTATTGGTCGCCTACAGGGACCTCCTCTGGCATCAACCAATTGAGGAAGACCCTGCAGGTGACCAATAGGCTCACTCGCATGGTCTTTGTAACCCCCGACAGCGAACCTATGGATTTCTGCTCACGTTAACCCCTTCGATGCTGCGTTATCTAACACAGCATCGAAGGGGTTAACGGGAGCGGAAATCCATAGGTTAAAGGGCCGTGCAAGCGGCCAATAGGCTCACTTGCACGGCCCCTTAACCCTTTAAAAAAGTTAACCCCTAATAAAAAAGTTAACCCCAATGCTGCAACTTACCCGGCAGATCCCACTGGTCTCCCTCCCTGTTCAATTAGTTAAATGTCCGTACGAGCGACTTTATTGGTTGCTCGTACCGACATCAACTAATTGAACAGGGAGGGAGACCAGTGGGATCTGCCGGGTAAGTTGCAGCATTGAGGTTTTAAAACCCCAATGCTGCAACTTACCCTGCAGATGCCACTGGTCTTTAACTAATTGAACAGGGAGGGAGACCAGTGGCATCTGTAGGGTAAGTTGCAGCATTGGGGTTTTAAAACCCCAATGCTGCAACTTACCCTGCCGATGCCACTGGTCTCCCTTCCTGTTCAATTAGTTAAATGTCCGTACGAGCGACTTTATTGGTCGCTCGTACGGACATTTAACCCGGCACAGACTTACTAATTGAACAGGGAGGAAGACCAGTGGCATCTGCAGGGCAAGTTGCAGCATTGGGGTTTTAAAACCTCAATGCTGCAACTTACCCTGCCGATGCCACGGTCTCCCTCCCTGTTCAATTAGTTAAAGACCAGTGGCATCTGCAGGGCAAGTTGAAGCATTGGGGTTTTAAAACCTAAATGCTGCAACTTACCCTGCCGATGCTACTGGTCTCCCTCCCTGTTCAATTAGTTACATGTCCATACGAGCGACTTTATTGTTCGCTCGTACGGACATTTAATCAATTGAACAGGGAGGGAGACCAGTGGGATGTGCCAGGTAAGTTGCAGCATTAGGGTTTTAAAAGTCTGCACGATAGAGTAGCTCGTGCAGACTTTTAAAACCCCAATGCTGTAACTTACCCGGCACATCCCACTGGTCTCCCTGTTCTATCAGTTAAATGTCCGTACGAACGACTTTATTGGTCGCTCGTACGGACATTTAACTGATAGAACAGGGAGACCGGGTAAGTTACAGCACCAGGAGCCTAAAAGTCTGTACGCGCAACCAACAGAGTCCTTCGTACAGACTTTTAAAATCCCAATGCTGCAACTTACCCGGCAGATCCCACTTGTCTCCCTGTTCTATTAGTTAATAAATGATAGAACAGGGAGACCAGCGGGATCTGCCGGACAATTACGGCACCAGGAGTTTAACAGTCTGTACGAGCGACCCTATTGGTCGCCAGCAAGGGGCTCATCTGCCATTGGTTGATGGCAGACGAGCCCCCTGCTGACGACCAATAGAGTTGCTCATACGGACATTTAAACTCCTGGCGCCAGAGCGGCTTTAACCCCGTATTAACCCCTTAACCGGGGAAAACGAAGAAAACCCGAACACGAAGAATGTCCGCGAATATTCGCCCGAAGAGAAGACAGGACCGGGCGAATATTCGCGGAATACGAAGTTGTTTTTTTTTGCCAAAGACGAGCACGAAGAGCCCCCTGGTGCCCAAGTCTAGTTTGGGTTTGCAGCTTTACTAGGAGCAATTGGCATTATAAGTTGTCAGGCCCATGGTGCGCAACTTCCTTCAACTCTTCTATCTGACAGGAGCGGTTCCCATGTCCCTTTTATAGCCATTTGTTTGCAAGTACAGGATGCAATACGTAGTCGCAGTAACACCCTGTAAAGCCACAAATGTGACAACAAATGTCAGACGCTAGGGTGCTCATGTCTTTCCAAAACTCAAATTGGAATACAGCAATGACTTGCGTCATGAAGCCGGGACGTCCTATAAAATGCCCCTAATGTGACTCATTATTGCTCAGTTGTCCTGATGCCTTCATGCTAGTAACATGTTGTTTTGGTACTAACTCTATGTAACTCCTCTCATATCCAACTTTCCAAAGTGTACAGCGGATTCCATTGACTAACTGACCTTCATCTTTTCCAGTGTGAACCTGAACTGCTAACTTTGACCTCTAGATTGTGTTGATTTGTTGGTGGCTCTCAGTTTTAATACTGCACTTGAGATTGTACCCTGTGCTATTACTATAGAAATTAGACCTTGTAACAATGTGGTGCGTATTGCTTGATAAACCTAACGCTGATAAACCTAACTAGAGCCATCATTGCTTTGGAAATGTTAGTATAGTATGCAAAAAACAAGTGAGGCATGCAGCAGTCCACACTCATGGGTGCATATTCTCATATGTGGACACAAAGGTGTAAAATCCTAGGTTCTGAATGTAAACAATTACTAAATGTACTTATTATGTTTAGTTGACTTTTCCATATGCCCTGGAATAGTAAGGTGGCCCTTGCAGGTCCAATCAATTTCCTGAGTTATCCCCAAAACATTTTTAGAACCACCACTTGAATATGTAATAAAGAGACAATGAGCTGGTTACTTTTTACAGATTCTCTTGTGCTTCAGGGGTAACGCTAATTAAATGCAAGATAAATGTTCCCTAAGAGCTCCTAATCACCCGTAATTGTGAACCAATGACATTAAATACAATTACCTATACCTAGTATTTTGGAAGGGAGTGCCAGTCCCCAGGAGACAGACCCATGGTACAATGGCTCTTTTTTGAAGTCTAACGTTCTACTCTCTATTTCAAATAAACGTAAGACTCTCTCAGTCCACACATTACATAGTTTCAGCAGTAGTCTGTGGCAGATAAAAGAGAATGACGACACAGGAGGTTCTTAGTATGTTAGGGATTTAAAGAGGGAGACTGTAGTGATCTCAAAGGTGAGTCAAGGACGATCAATCTGGTTACTAACTTTACTGCTCACAGCTACACTAAGAATATTTTGTTGGATAATACTGGTTTTTGAGTGAACTTGATATAAACAGATGCCTTGTAATATTAACTCTCTTCTAAAATTGCTTGTGTGTAACTGACAAGACAGACAAATTGGTTAACCAGTGGGAACTAAGTAACCTCAAAGATGCTTCACCTAATTAGTCGTCAGTTGAACCCTGCAGTATGTGGGACGTATAAACCAACAGAAAGAAAGACGTTATTATGCATCCAATATGCTATCTTGCATATACAAACTTACTCACTAATCGGAAAAAGACTCTTGTGGGGCAGATTCCAACAGTCTCAAACACTGATAACGCAACTCAGTCCAAGGTCAATAATTTGTGAAACAAAACTATTGTAAAATTGGAGAAACCTACCGATGGAAGCCTACAATATTGGTTGGATTTTGTCCCTCAGCAAGGAAATTTAATACTGATGTTGAGAAGCTACAGATAGCTAAACCCTATAATTAAAGCGTCAACCAACTTTTTTCCTTGTTATCAGTTTGTCTTCGCAACACTAAGGATACTTTTTCTTCTGCTTGTTGTATCATGCTTTAAAATTATTCACTAAAGTTAAACTCAGAGGATGCATGGTCTGTGCACATGCCTCTATATCAGATATCCGTTATGTCTACCAGTGCTTTATGACGGAAAAGGATACCTTATTCTGACGCTTTGCAGTGAGTAGCACAAGGAAGTCCAATATCGTGGTCTCTGCTAGCAGATCCAATAACGTCATACTCCCCTCTTGCGTCATAAACTTTAATATGGGGGCCAGTTAGATATCTTAAATGTCTTAAACTGATTTCTTAAATGGCTCTGTCACCTATCACCTAATTGGGGTAATGTACATTGTGCACCTTAATTGGAGAGTTCCTTTTTAGGATCTTATCAAAAACAGCACACTCATCACACAAAGGTAGTGTGCTCCAATTTTTTGTACATTATTATTTATTGTTTTATATAGCGCCATCAAATTCAGTAGCGCTGTACAATGGGTCATAACAAGTAGAATGTAATATAACAAATTGACAGACAACAGGTGAGGAGGGCAGGTGAGGAGAGTCTCTGCAACCTTTTTATCCCCACATATGAGATATTCTCTCTATAAAAACAGCACCCGCGGCTTCCTTTTTAATTTTCTCATGTTAGCATTAGTATGTATCTATATAGAGTAGCTGCTTCTCGACGTATGAAGATAAAGCCTTTTTAGAATGCCTGTATCTAGCCTGTTCTCTATATCTAACCTATTCTTTTCCCCTCAACCCTGTATCTCCTTACAATTCCAGGGATACCTAAACAATAGCAATACAAAGTGGACATATGTGAAGGTTGTTGCTATAATAACAGATTGCCACGCTCCTTGGATCCGAGAATGTGATATCATTAGTTGTATGATAAGTTTAATGTGCTGTGAGAAGAACTGACATTAACGCTGCATCAAACATTTTAAGTAAGGTCAGTCTATAAGATTTGCTCTAAGATGGGTACATATCATGTTCTCCTTGTGTCCCTTGCATTGTGACAGTAGTAAAACGATTCAGTTAAGACATTTTTTGCCAGTTAGATTATTTACTGCTCCTTTGCCCTCTGGGTTTTCTCCTTGGATCTGTCCTCAGTTCCCACTCTCTCTCTTCTAGTTCCCTGACATTTTCTCCTTTATGGTTTCCAGCCATTCTTGAACCACAAAGGTAGTTTAAATTCTGTCTAGAAATACCAGCTCCCTTAGGCAAACAATCTGTGCCCAAACATTTAAATGAAACCCCATGTTTCATACCCTTGTCGTTAATGTTACGATAAAAGTTCATACACATAGGTCACAAAAAAAGAAGTTTTAATGCAATAAAATAACAAAAACCTCACTAAAACATGTTACCTGTCTAAACTGCAAGCTATTCAGAAAGATTTATACTCACTTGTCCAGAAAAGAAGAATTATGTGGATACATGTCCTTGGTTTAACTATTTCTGCATGAGTTACCTTACACTTTTACATCAAGTACTAAAGGCTATTCAGCATAACACTGCAGAAAGAATGGTACATTAACCACAGCTTTCACATTGAAAATTGACAGCACCATTCACTGCAATGGTAACCTAATAGTCCATCTATTCCTTAGATCTAAAAAAAAAAACAGCACGTGACATATTACACAGTGTCATGATTTATTCAACAAAAATAAAGCCCAAATGGAGAAGCCATGTATGAGAAACTAAGTAGACCTTATGATTCAATAGCTTGTAGAACCACCTTTAGCAGCAAAAACTTGAAGTAATATTTTTCTGTATGACTTTATCAGTGTCTCACATCGTTGAGGAGGAATGTTGGCCCACTCTTTTTCACTATGTTGGTTTAGTTAATTGAGGTTTGCGTTTATTTGTTTATGCACAGCTCTCATGCAATCATGACACTGTGTAATACGTCATGTGTTGTTGTTCATCTGAGGTTGTATTTACCTATTTATTAGACCTGCTAAAGAACAGATAATTGTTATTATGCCCTGATTTGTAAAACAATGGAATTCAAAGATGGTGTACTTTCTTTTTCACCCGACTGTAAACCTCCCTCTTATGAAATGCAGCCACTGATCCACAATCTCACTTCATTTTTGTGTCTTAAACAAAAAAAATAAATCACTTTTCTTATGTGTAGCTACATAAAAAGCAAAAATAAAAAAAATCAACGTATTGTAATAATGCCAAAACAAAAACAATACTAGACAATATAAATACCAATGGAAAATGGAACTCCCTCTTCACATTTAATTAATATCAATCTAAACAGTTCCTCTGTTTCACTTTTCACATTTTCTTTTTCTCGTTTTATGTGGATGTAGCCTGCTAAAAGTGATTTTGTAAAATAACCCAACTCTTAGTTCCTGTAAGTGATTAGGTTATTATCACGCCACCAGGACCCAGTGCTGGCAGAGAGACTGCTGCCAGCTGGCGTGGTGATCCTTACTTGGTCCCAGTTATCCATGGCTGGAGGAGAAGCAAGCTGGGCGGCAGTTTTAAAAATCCAGAGCTGCTCACCAGAGATCCTGCTATTTGTTTGCTTAGCTAGAGACTGTGCTTTGCTGTTGTTTACCTTTGGCTTACCTGACTACTTTTACCTGCCTAGTGATATTGTTCTTGTATTGCCCTACCTTTGTAATATACCTGGCTTGTGTGACTACCTGCTCTGGGAAACAGACTACTCATTTAGTGTACCGAACCCAGCTTAATCTGACCATCCTTTCTGCATTAACCCCAGACATCTTGTCTCACCTATCGGTGACTCAAGCCTCCAGTTTACCTATTCAAATATCTGGATCTGATCGTGCTCTACCTACTACACTCAAAACCGAACTTTACCTGCCTAAACCCGACGTCTTAGCTTGGGGCTCAACTCCTTGCTAGGTGATTCAGGGCTGAAGAACTTCTATGATGAGAGACGGTGGTCGTGACAGTTATAAGAAAGGGATGATGGAACTCTAGTGACAGTATCTGAAATATCGTTAGTTGTCAGTTATGTGTCCCAGACTTAACACAGCTGTGTGGTCTAAATGTGAGCTCAATCATATCTGGATCTCTATCACTGTCTGTGTTAAAACACCTTTCTCCTTTGGCTTACGTTTACCTGACTGAGCAGACTGCTGTCATCGAAAGAAATACACCCTAATTCTTTTTTATGGATGCACCATTTTGTAAGCTACACTGAAAAACAGAAAATTCAGTCCAGGCATTGCTGGTATCACTGCTTGCCTTCTACGTGCCCTGTTTATAAATGAAGGGATTTGCCTGACGGTGCATGGGGGGAAGGTGATTGAATGATTTACAGGAAGGGAGATTTGCTCTGGTACCCGCAAGTAACGGATGCTATTCCATGGAATATGTATATTTTACAGTTGTATACTAAGCAATATAATTTGGCATTAATAAAGCACGCTCTATCACAATTTTGACCCCTGCAAGTCTGTCGCTTGTAAAAGCTAGGAAGATTCTAGTGCTGTTGGAGAAAAGCTAATTTGCTGGAAATATTTTATCGATGCCACCAACATAGAGTAAATTATTTAGGGTTTAGTAGATCTGAACCTTTGTATAGAATTTAATTGGATGACATCAGTTTTATTGTAAAGATAAAACACTACCATGACCCTTAGCCATACAAAGCTAAGGGAAAACCTAGACAAGAGGAGTCGTAGCTCCAGCAGGATGAGTATGTGTACTAGTTTTAAGGGGACAGACCCTTGATTGAGGCTTCTAGAGCCAACGCAAGAACGAATCTGGCTTAGAAGTCCCTACAGAAAAACCAAACTGTTCGGTGAATAGAGAGTTGCATATCTGCATATCGTATTAGGAAATGTCGAAACAGTAGCAGAAACGCTGGCTACTACATGAGGATTTCTTATATTATTATGTAAAATATTTGCTGAATTTATCATATGGCCATAGTATATTAGCATTTTGGATTGTAGCACCAAATAGTAATCGTGTTTAGCCATGACAGAGACAATGTGTGTGTGTTATGTTTAAAATCTTGAGATTGAGGTTTATAGCTTTCTTACTTCAAAATATATAGACTAGCAAAAAAAAAATGTAAAAAGGGCAGGAATGAGCCAAATCACTACCTAACAAGAATTCTTTAGGGATACATCATTAATAAGCTCTGTAAATTCTGTGTTGCATCCACCTGCAGTGTGTGTACCAGCCTGGAGAGCAAAAGCAATTACCCAAACATCACAGTGATTAAAGAGATCGCAACATGGCCATGTTTCGTACAGCAATGAACAATGCATTAGGTTGCAGCCGCTATTACACTTTGGACTATGACCCCCCCTTCTACCGAAGCTACTACTGAAGATAATAGGAGCCGATGTCTGAAAACAGATGAAGGTCTTGAGTTGCCCGACCCTACACTAGGGTGACCAAATTGCATTTTATTTTTTTAATAAATACATTCCACATGCTTTTTGGTAGGCATGACGCATTCGATAACAGAAGAGAATCAAGTATTCAGGTCTACATCCCCACATACTGCAGTGACATGTGAAATGTGTATGCGCAGCGTCTGTAATTTTGTCCCGATGGAGATTAATCCATTGTTTTATAAATGAAAACATCATTTGATTGTGGCCACTGATCCCAGGTCATGGTTTGGAAGTTACTGCCAATTATCGTAGTATCGAGCAATATACGGCATCGGGGAAACAGGAAAATTGAATGAAGCTCAAAGCATTTTGGAAAAGCTGTTGCAGCCCCTGGTGGTCATTTGAAGTTAGTATTTCTTAGCATGCAGGCATGTGTTGCGTATAGCGTGTTGTGTACAAAAAGGATGCTTTCAGACATCACGACTGTCAGCTAAGTTGTGAATATGATAAGCTTATGTTTGCAAACTATGGTTCATATCGAAAACATGCTGTTTGTGCAATATGTATAGGAGAACTTCTATGATCAGGAACGTTTCAGTGGTTGCTATAGTGATTCATCAACGTTAGCCCTTTGTATCAGAAGTTCTCAGTAACGCATAACCCTCATTGTATTCACACAAGATCTAAATTACTGTTCTGTTATAATTACTGCTGTCCCGTCCTTCTGTGTCGCCACAGTTTTTTTGTTGATATTTTAATTAAACTTCACAGGTCTTTAGAAAATGCACGGGACTCTGATACATGTAGAATGAAGTGTTGATGGCTACCTCAGTATGTACAGAGAATTTCTGTAGAACATATTGGGTGTTTGTGAATACACTTAATGAAATGGTTAATTTCTTCCTTTTACATTTAAGGCTATTAATCCAAGCTAAATAACCAAAACGTTGAGCTTTATAGTAATTATTAATACCCACAATGAAGTCCAAGTATTGAATAGATAGGGCAGTTATGAGTTATACAATTAATATCCTTTGATTTTTACTGGGTTTTGTTTGTAGTCATTGTGTATAGTTTTTAAGTCCTGAATTTGTCAGGATAGTCCCTGGCCTAGTAACTGCACATGTTCAGTCCTCAATTCAGGCACTAAGTGTGAGCAAGAGGGTTGTTTTGCGGGTTTTACATGAATAGAGTTTGTTGTTTACATTATGATGTCATATATATATATATGACATATATATTCACATCCTGTCCATTCTCTTAGGAAAATAATCATGTTGGCATGTCACTTGGATCCAACGGAACCTGACAGGTAGAGGGAAATCGGTTTGATCAATGAGCCATTCAAGGATAGCTTCCATTAATTAATCCCTTCTAAGAATATCTTCCAAATGATCCTGCCCAACTGGATAATCTGCAAATTGATTACTTACTGAGAGGGTAGAAGATACGAAGAGCAACCTCCCAGCAGAGGTAGTAAAAGTTAATACAGTATGGATGGAAGAGGCATATGGCTATCTTCATCTAACATGAGACCAAGGACTGATAAAGATTTGTGACTTTACATCAGATAAAAGTCAAGACTCGGTGGGCCAAATGGCATAGAATCCGCCATCAAATTCTGTGTTTCTAAAGAGGACTAACTAATGGTGCCTGGTCATATTTGTACTTTTGCTGCACTGGAATATATTGTTTCACCTCCATCTTTTGTGATACATGTCTATTTTAGCTACTTAATGTTGTTACAGGTCTTTGTGTCCCTGGGAGGTTTATGCACTTTTTATGATACCAATGAGTGGATATTCCGGAGTCGCATCTCATTTGGAGCTCTCTAGAGTAAATTCTGATAATTGGTGATTTCATTTGGGAAAAGACTCTTGAGATTTAGGGTCTTGCTCTTGTTTGCATTATGATATTAATTATTAAGATGTGTAAATTGTCATACAGACTGTATGAAAGAATAATGTATAGGTATGGACCCCACAAAGAACCAAATTATAAGATATGGGCAGCCTGGATTTAAATGTCACCCAACAAGTTAATGTTTAGAGAAGGTATTGAATGTTATAAATGTTTTGCATTCATGTATATTATATCCATTCATGTTCTCTGCTATTTTTCTTATTTAGCTAAAGTTAGATGGTGATGGTGACGGTAAAATCCCATTGATGTAGACACATTTCTGAATTAGAGGTTTGAATAGCTCTAAAAACATTCAAAAACAGATTGCTATCTATTCCCGGAATCAGTGAAAAAAGCGTTCTTTTGATTGGTATTTTTAAAACATATTTGTCTTCTTTATATTAAACAATGAGATTTTCACAGAACTGTGTACAGTAATGTTTGTAAAACAGTGTATACCAAACAGCACAGATTAAAGTGTTTATATTATATATATGTTCATGTTCTAAAATGATTGAATTTTATAATAGAGTACTATCTATTTGCGAGATGAAATACTGTGACAGTAAGCCTCGTTAACTCACACCTCTAGCTCTGAAAGGGGTTAATTGACCGGGTATGACGCACATACTGTATTGTGTGTTAGAGAACATTTGTTTCTGTTAGATGTCTCAGTGCTTGATGCACAAGGTTGTAGTTATTTGAAAATGCATTATTTGTTGTCGTGAATAAAAGAAGATTTAGATGATTGGACAAGTGCAGCTTTCTACAGCGCTGCTTTATGGTACAGAATGTTCTTTTTTCAGGGAGCTAAAGTTTTCATTCCAACCGATACAATTACTAAGAGTAACACTAATGTAATTTGTTTCTGCAGTCATGTTTATTTTGCTTTTTTATGAAGAGAGTGATAATTGCAGGTCTCTGTGTCCTTTTCGCTTTAATAAGGACGTTACAATCAGAGTAGGCAACTAATACAGCTTTAGTTCCTAAGAGCTTCTGCAGGCACGGACAGATGTGACGGGCAGATGGGTGGACTATTAAAACCAAGTATATTATTAGCAGCTTTTCTATAGCTTGAATGTCTGCCAACAGCACAAATACGTGCCAATCAGCTCTATAAACCACCCCCTAGGGAGTGAAGAATATGAATTGCATGATGTTGTGGACACACTGCCCACAAACCAACTAGCTGTCTATGTACATCTGGATAGTCCCTTGAGTTCTATAGATTTTGTCTATGGTCAACAAGTCAAACAAATGGAGGGCATTTGGGGCCATGTTACAAAATATGATTCCTTCCTAAAGTAACCTAATCCGAGAACAAAATTGGATGCTTGCATACAGAAAGACTCAGTGGAGTAACTGCAGGGGTAGTTGTATGACCCATGTGATCCCTTGTACTTATCTTTTCATACCGATTCAAAATAGTTTAGAAAGGGCCCTTCCAGTCCAGGTCCCTATTTTAAACTGGCATTGGTAGACAGAAATTTCTCTGAGATCTTAAAAGCTTAAGGGACTCTGTATCTTATGCTGCTATATCACAAAAATCCTTCTCGGCAATATGCCAATTCTGTGGCAAAATGTATTCTTGTGGTTTAGGAACTCTACTTCTCTACTTCTTGATAAACTTCTAGATAAAGCAATGCTACTTCACTACTACAGAATTCACTGGAAGGCTAGGGGGAAAATATGCTTAAAAAGCGATTGATAAGGTATAAAACAGCTATTTAGTGTGTAACATTTTTTATTGTTTTTCCGCAACATTGGAACTACGATTTACTCAATGTTTGCTTTGTACAAAAGAAAGAACAAATAGTTCCTCAGGTTACTAGCAGAACTATGGATTCAACAACTTTCAAGGAAAAGAAAAACAACAACAAGCTGCCCACTTCTATTCTAGCATCGTCGCCATCAACCCCAGTCAACATTCCCCTTGCCCCGGTCCCCGGCCACGATCACCAGTCAGCGGAAGTGGGTGACAAATTCAGGAGATTTTCAGCATTCCCTGATATTATTTGGAGGTAGTAGTATATTCAATAGTTCTAAAACAGCTATTTAAAGTACAGACCTATCTTTGTACTACACATAGCTCAGTAAGCTGCCATGACCTTGTGCTGGAGAAGTTTACCAGTGGGAAAGTGCAAACTGAAAATGAGCCAGCTCAATTTCCTTTTCTTCATAGTATTTTAGGAGATGCAAACAACTGAATGAATGCCATGGAGTTTCTGAGTTTCTGAGTAGAAGACTGGGTTACTATATTTTTAGTCCCTGTTAAGATTAAAAGAGTAAGGGCATTTTATGTCTCTGTGTCCAAAAATGCAAAACAGCAAGCTTAAAGAACTAAAGAAGTGCACACAATACTTTGAGCTGAGTGTGCACTAAAAATGTGGCACCCTGTAAAGGAGCTTGTCTAAAAGGACCAGTGGGAGCTCCAGATGGGCCTGAGCCAAATGCATGGCTCAGCATAGCTGGTCAAGGGGGTAAAAGTTGGCTCACATTGTCTCTCTTAAAATGTTGGTCCTCTCAAGCAGTCATATGGACACCTGCAAGGGATTTTTGAGGTTTGAGGTTAGCTGTGTAATGGGCCAGCTTGCCCATCTATTTGATGATAATGGAACTTTAATGATTTTGTGCTCTTCTGCCACCCTCTCAGACCAATGAAACATCTGCTGAATGGAGAAGGCATCTGCACTACTAAACATATGCCACCTTTGCGCAAACTGGACTTTTGTTCTTTCAATGCGTTAGACCATTCACTAAAAAAGCATTTCTGGACAAAATGCTAAGTGTGGCACAATCGTTGAAACATTCCACTGGTTACTATGGTGACTGACATCCATTTAGAACTGAATTGAGGTTTATACATATGGCTTATTTATTCCTATCTATAGTTTTGCTTTTAATGACGGTCCTCTATACTTACGTATCACTGTTCTTGGTAGTTTTTTCTTTCTTTGACAAAGTGCATAAATGTGTTATTGTTGCTATTGATATATGTTTCTCTTTTCTTCCAGATTTCTTTTTAATTCACTACTTCTAACCGCAGTGACATTTGGTAATCATCTAACCAACACTGTTTTTTTCAGAACAAATGCAACACTTATCTGAAATACGTTTATTAAATAACAAATCCCTTGGCTTAAAAACATTTTGGAATTTTAAGAATAATCGATTATGTGTTGCTTTGTCTGGGTAATAAAAGATGCCAAATCTAAATTGCATTTAGATATGAAGTCCTCCCTCATCATGGTTCCCAAACTACCAGGAGACCAGGGCAAAAAAATCACCTTCTCTTTTCTTCTCTGGAGAAACTATCATCTGTGTTTCTCCTACTTGTAACATCATGACAACCTCATCACATTGGCTCTGGGGAACCAAGTTACAGAAGGATGAAGAAAATCACAGAAATGAAAATTAACATTAGATTATAACACATTGCTCATGTGCACCACAAAGCCTGTCCCTTTCCACCCCCTGCTCTGGGTTTGCTACAATCCTTCATAGGACTGAACCCTTGGTGTGTGGGATTACAAACTAAACTGTTGTCATGTCACTTGAGGTCCACAGCAGTGAGCAGTTTCTGCCTAGGTCACCCTAGAAAAGCATATCAATTTACATAAACCATCTGACAAAGAGGTCTCTGAGGGCCAGAATGCTTATGTAGCTTTACATCTTTTTCTATGTTTGTCCAACAAAAGACATTAACTTCAACTAAGTATTCCATTTCTCTTGAACTAATACATGCTATATTCTTGGCTCAGGCCAGCAAAATAGGACCCTCAAGGAATCCTTGAAGAAAAATTACATTTCTTCAGAATGGGATACATTTTATGCACATGACAGCTTACCACAAATAATAACAAGTCTTGTTCAATGTTTTTGTGTTTCAAGCAGCTCACGTCTTATTAAAATTCTTTCCCAGTTATTTTGCCTTGTTTCACGACCCCTTGAACGGTAACCACCATTTAAGCCATTCATTATGTTTTTTCCAGATGCTCCTCAAAATAAGTACTTAATTACTAAGTACACAAAGCCATTATTTATCTGGGCGGAATTCGTTCTCACTTGTAATTGTAACAAATACAAACAGACTATTGGAAAATAAGACAAAATTAAATGATGCACATTGTGTGATGTTTTAAGTAAAATAAAGTTCAAACTATTGAGCATAAAGGGTGTAGAATGTACTAGAAAAACAGTGTTAATCATAACAATAAATCATTTTTTCAGCACTCAAAATGTCGTCCCATGGATTGGTATACAGACTTGACAACCCTGGGAGAGGTTGCTAAAAGTGTACTCTTACATGGCACTCAAACCCACATGACCAAACTTTACAGAGACACTGCAGCCATCATATGTACTTTAATGTATATGATAGCTGGAGTGGTCACTTTACATTTCAGTCAGCACCAGCTGTGGCTCAACAAATAGGCTTTCTTCATTGGTTTGACAGGCTAGACATTAGGCTCTCTCTTTAATTGTAATGCCAGCTGTTGCCAGTAGATGCCTGATGATCCAGTACTTGGTTCCACCTTCAATGAGACATTATTATATCTTGTTGCCAGTATCTGGGTTATACCCAGCAAGAAGGCTGGATGCTTCAATATAAACATGTCAGGCAAGGCATATTCCTGGGTTTCCATGCTTTCAGGAGCACTGAATGAGGTGACTGTGATTGGGCTTTGTAGTAGCTTCTCTGATTCCTAGATCTTTTACAGATCTCCATTCAGTTCCCATAAATGTTCAGCTTATGCAATATCTAACTGCCCCTTCCGGATATTAATTTTAGTTATTGTAGTTTATAGTCCTCCTATTCATCTTTCCCCCTTTATACATGGATTAAGCAGGGAAAAAGAAGCAATATTGGGTCCAATGGGGGCATAGAAAGAGATCTAGGCTAGATTGTACATTACGTGACTACCAACAGTACTACACCAATTGGCAGACACATCCATCAGCCTGCTATGGGGCTGAATTTATGACCACAAATACCTGGCCCATTAATGTGCATTCCCCTTTGTATAATGGGCTGGTCACCATAACGTTCTGCTCACATGACATAGAGAGAGGACCTCACTGCTACTCTAGGAAGACAACAGCAGAACAATACAAAACTGATGTCGGAATGTGTAAGAGCATTGAAGCAGAAGATGCTCTCTCTTGCTAGGCGCACCTACCTGGCGGCCTGCAGTTGACTTGTGCATTTGTATTCAGGAGAACATGAAAACTAATGTTGTGTTTTCGTTGTTCAAACTGAATACTGAATAAATTAATAAGGTGGTGGATAAATGTACACGAAGACGCACAACACAATCTTTTTTTTTCTTCATGTTCGCCTTCATCTTTGTAAATATCTCCTAGCTAATCTTCCTGGCCCATTCCCCCTCATACAAGTTACTACAGCTGGATCAACAGGAACTATGTACAGAGCAACAGCAACCAAGGTCAACCTCAAATGAAGGCCCAGCAATTACATAGCTAGTTTCTGGGGTCAACTGAGGTCAAACCGGTTAAAGGCCTACAGTGACGTCACTTATGCTTGCACCACACGTGAGAGTTCACCATGAGTGGTTCATTGTGTGATGTCACCACTACCACCGAGGTAAGCATGGCCACCAACTGTCCTGATTTGGGCGGGACAGTCCTGATTTTGGGACATTGTCCCACTGTGCCTATCCCTACCTCTGTCCCGCTTTGCAGAGGGGCAGAGGAAGGGTGAGGAGAGAGTGGTGCTCACCTCGGGCGTAGCTGCAAGGTGGCGCACAGCCGCCCAATCAGCAACTGCAGGAGTAGTTGGGAGATCACACTCTCCCTCTAGTCGGCTCTGCATTAGGGAGTGTGAGGTCTGTCTCTTTACCGCTCCCTAATCACTAAGGCGCCAAGCAACGGGATATGACATCATAGCCCCGCGCTCTGCATCAATAGCCGGCACGTAGTGATGAGGGAGCAGTAAAGTGAG
>VKOC01001379.1:0-16249 GCA_009364415.1 Spea multiplicata | reverse complement strand
TCCCTTGTGTATTGATTTATTTGATGCCCCCAGCCAGCCCCCCTCCCTTGTGTATTGATGCACCAACCCCTTGTACTGGTTAATATAATGGCCCCCATACCCATGTGTATTAACCCCCCCGTTTGTGTATTGATATATGTGACATCCTTCTAACCACCCTGATGTGTAATTATGTCCCCAGCCACCATCTTTGTGTATTATTTAATTTTCCCAATGCAGCCCCCACCTTGTTAATGTCCCTCCTTCTGTCACCTCCACTATTTATTTAAAATAAAATACTTTTTTGCTGGCCTTCATTCTTGCACTGTAACACAGCAGACTGCTCTTCTCCCTGTCAGGCAGTGACAAGCAACTGTTCTGTAAGAGCCCGCCCCCTTCAAAGGGCGGGACGAAGAGCCTCAGTCAGTGATTGGCATGCCAGCAATCCATTAAGCAGCCAGTGGAGGCGGTTTTACAGCCACTTTGAAACTGTCAGCAGCATCGGCTGCAATTGTGTTCAATGTTATAGCGTTTCAATTGGGGGGGCACACTGGGGGGCACAGCATAATGTAGGGGGGGCCATGGCCCCCTCTGCCCCCCCCCTGGCGACGCCCCTGGTTATGGTTACTTTATGTAAGAGGGCTTGCCAACCTGGTGCTGAAAGGATTTGCAGGGCCCATTTGAATTGGTAAGATGGGTTCATGGTCGTTGTCTCTCAAGGCCTAAGAAAGAAGGAGTGCTTGAGTATGACATGATATCTAAGTGGTCCCCTTCACTCTGATCTGCAGAGACCAAGCATGTGAGGAAGCATGGTATGGGCCGTGGAGGATGGCAGTTAGGGGAGGTGCCTTGGGTCAGGCCTAGGGCAGTGCCTAAGGTAAAAGTGACACCAGTTGGAGTCCCAGAATCTTCAACCCAAAGAAGTCATGGGTTAATAGCCCCCTCTCCCCCTTTCCAGTCCTTTCCAATGCACATTAGCATAAAATAGTAACCAACATTCACAAAACAAATAATAACAGTTCCTGCTGTTCTGCTGATTTCAGGTGAATCCTTAATAATTAAAAAAGGAAGCAGAAACTATTAACCCGTAATAGCACTGCTACTGGATTCCATATTTTCTCAGTTAAAATAAGCTTTATACGGACTAACCCAATGCAGTTGCTCAATTAGTCCACTTGAAAGAACATAAAATGAGTCATCATTATTTTCAAAATGATTCCTGGAATATCTTCTAAAACCAACAGAGACATGCCTTTACGGGACATGAGAATTCAATATAACCAAAACTACAATCCAGTAACCTGTATATAGGGGTAGTTTGTTTCAGAATTGTTTTATAAAGACCGTGGAGAATAAGATTCTGATATATCAGTTTCTTATATTTATGAATATAAGTACATTTATTGCAGAGCAATCCAAGCTAAGAATAGTCTCTCCAATTCCAATAGGGACCGTGTCTCTTCAAGACCAAATTCTCATTTTGTAGGAGCACTGTAGTACCTTCTCCCTAGCTCTGCATCCAGCCATAATGCTGTAATAAACACTTTTATTTTTGATTATGTGTGTTACCGGCATCAGATCACAGTATTTTCAACTTTACTCTAGCGTTCATTTTTTTAGCAGTGAGTTGTTATGGTTACTTTATGTAACAGGGCTTGCCAACCCGGTGCTGAAAGGATTTGCAGGGCCCATTTGAATTGGTAAGATGGGTTCATGGTCGTTGTCTCTCAAGGCCTAAGAAAGAAGGAGTGCTTGAGTATGACATCATATCTAAGTGGTCCCCTTCACTCTGATCACAAGTGAGCTGTAGGTGATTTGCTTTAAAATAGAGAATTTCAGCTCATCATATTTACTGTACATTTCTAATGAATAGTCATGAGAAACAGGAATTTCTTTGTTGTTTGAGCTTTTTGAAATGTCTCAAAAGCCAGCCAGCTGCCCCTGAACCCTGGGCAACCATTTTGTTCTGGGCTCCTCATACATTCCTTAAGTAACCCCTGGCACTATTTTACCATGTTCATCCATCCCCGCAGCCCTTGTTATATAATTCCTCTATTTCATATGTTGTACTTCTTCAATAGGTTAATGTTACCTTAAACCCACCATCTCAGTGGGCAACACAATGGGGTGAGGTGACGCAAAAGGAAACAAGATGAAGTTCACGACTACTGTATGGTTTTTCCCAACTTTTAAACCACCCATCCCACTGAGAGCAGAGTTAGGGCTGAGGGGGACATACTGCTTAGTACAACAACATTATATAACTACCCTTCTCTCCATTTCACATGTGATGGAGGAAGGCAGAGGTGATCATTAAAACCAAATCATGTTTTTTATTGTCAATTTCGTTTTTAACATATATTTACCTACATGCGCAAACAACTCATCATCGCCTGTTTGAGAATATTTAAGATGTTTCACTAGTGTTAGTATTTGAGGCATGTAGCCTCAGCCAATCAGTTGAGTTAACCAGTAACTTGACAGACCACTCACGTTCTTAGTCAATACCCCCCAAACATGTTTTTTCATAGATGGTGAAATGAACCCATATAAATTTTGAGCTCTAATAGGTTTTCTATGCGAATAATATCCATAGATCAATCTAGTATGGTTAATGATGCTCTGGTTTGGTGTATATGGACAGGGTTGTATGGAAGGACATTTTATCTCTTGCAAACACATACCTCAAGGGCTGCCATGGCAATCACCAGGGCCAGCCCTAAAATGGAGCCAACTGGGGCAATTGCCCCAGGTGGCACTTTTGAAGGGGCCGCACTTTGACGTCAATTTCCGGCGCTCAACATCACAAGCCGGCACCGTGGCAGAGCAGGGAGACTCGCCGCAGGACTGTTTAAAGGTAAGTACCTTTAAACAGTGGGGCGTTAGGAGAAAATGGCGTCGGCGAAGTTTAAAATGCCGCCCCCCCCGGCGTCAGCGGGGGGGGGCGGTATTTTAAACTGTGCCCCAGGCAGCATTAAGTCTTGGGCCGGCCCTGGCAATCGCCATGCCACATGCACCATGACTGACAAAATAAACTTCACAAGCCACACGTCCTGTTGCAGTCTCTCTTCCTCCTTGCGTCAAATAGAGAGAAAGTGGAAGAATGCCAAGCTCTGGAGCTAATATTAAAGCAAGACTGACAATCACAGTCGCTCTTGTCTGAATCTGTAATCTGCCCGCTCACCAGCTCTAGGAGATTTTGATGTCACAATGAGTTTTAGCTTGTATCATTGTCCCCTCTTTTTTAGAACTTCATAATATTTGTTGTCCATAATTGTACTTCATGGGCTCAAGGAGTAAAATTCACATTTATAAGTGACACCAGTAAATATTTTTGTGTAAACTTTGTGACTAAAGCATTTTCCTCTTGGCACAGATGGTTGTAAGTTTTTATGAGTTTAAATTAAGTGTTTTAGGGAGTCCTTGTAAAATACTTTCTTCATCTTTACTTTTACAGCAAATTTACATTACCACAAAGTAAATACTGGCTACGTTATGAAATACTTTTAAGATTCAGCAAAAAGTTTACAAGACCAAAGATTTCCTTAATTATGGCTTTATCTTTAAAACAAAATCAGTTTTAATTGTACACATTTCTAATTGTCTATATTCATTAAATAGACTGACAGGAGGATTTGTTTCCATTAGCAAGGTAGAAAAACATGTAAAGTCTAAAAAAGAATATAGAATGTTCTCAAATCAGAGAAAATGAAAGCTTTGTCTCGCTCAAGGTCCCACTTTTCTCAGGCAATTAGATGAAGCTGTTTTAGACTGCTGCTCAATTTCCTACCTCCTGGCCTTCAACGGAAAGGATTAGTATCAAAACAGATCATTGATTTTTATTGTCCAAGTCCGATACAGTATTTACACATGAATTTAAACAGTGAGAATGCAATGCCTTTTCTAAAATGGATGGAATTTATTTAGCATTTATTTCCAGTGGACAAAGAAATCTTCTTTATCTTGCACTGTAGCTAAAATGTGTGCAGATTTCTATAGAAAAGACTGAATCATTTAAAGGGACACTTGATTCTACCAGGCAGTATCCTAAATTAATCTGCATAAAAACTTCAATATGCATGAATTAAACCTGTAAAAAAGGGAGGAGATGCAGCTCCAGACCTGCCGTGTACTGCCCGTCTTGAAGCAGTCAATCAGTAGCAGGAAAGGCCCCCCTTGACCAATAGGATAGGGGTTATGACTGCTGGCCTACATGCACAGGGCTACAGTCAGGGTCCCCTGTCCTTAGTGGGTAGATGCAACACTGGTACAGATATAAGGGTTATATTGAGGGTAAGAGGTGAATCTTACCTCTTTATTTCCCGAGCTAACACAAGTAGGCTGGAAGACAATGTGTTTGGCGGAACACATCTGCTGCACACCAAATAGCTGGGAATGGGGAAATGTGTGGATTCTGCAAGATCGCTCCATGCATTTGCAAGGGACCACTCAGCTATAACAAGCATTAAAGTGATGTTAAGTACATGAATTATTATTATTTTATTTTAATTTATATAGCACCAACAATTTACGCAGGGCTTCATACAAAACATATATTCAAGGGGTATGACAAGAGTAGAAATGGTGGGAGCCCTACTCGTAAGCTTAAAATCTTGAGGGAATGGGTTGAGGGCAAACATAAGGAACAGAGACACGTGAGAGGTAGTGTGGGGTTGTATCATTGACAGAGAAGTTCTAGCAGCTAAGACGGTGCGGCTTCTCTGAAGAAGTGAGTTTTGAGATGTTTCTTGAATGTTGGAAGGGAGAGTGAAAGCTAAAGGTTCGGTGGAAGTAGGTTCTAGAGATATGGGGCAGCACAAGTGAAATCTTGTAGACAGGAAGAAGCGATAAGTGAGTAGGAGAGCATTAGCCCATAGGAAGAACAGAGATTGATTAGGGGAGTATTTTTTTTATGAGTGTAGAAATGTATGGAGAAGCAATGTAATGGAGGCCACCATATGTGCTATGTGATCAACATTTTCACTCATGTGCAGAATGCTTATCAACATTTTAAACTCTGACAGAACTACTAGCTCTTAAAGTTATATGCAGCTCTTTAGCTCTCAAACACCATGTTGACCGCTTCACAATACCAATTATCAATATTAAAATGCATTATGCCAAATAAAATAATTTGCATTTCTAGTACACTTGCTTGAGTGCATTTCCAGTTAAAGAGAAAACCTAGTCATCTAGTTACTGCATTAATAGACACGTCCTTTCAGGTTTTTTAAAATATATTTTTAACTCCACATTCGCATTAGCAGGGGATGGAGGATAAGGACATATACTCCCCGGGGTTTTTGGATGACAACTCTAATGATTCTTATCCAACCACTGCATGAGGGTGTTAGTATTGTGACAGTGTAAA
The DNA here is from genome assembly GCA_009364415.1 of Spea multiplicata. Lineage (NCBI taxonomy): Eukaryota > Metazoa > Chordata > Amphibia > Anura > Pelobatidae > Spea > Spea multiplicata. The sequence goes on along the minus strand of VKOC01001379.1, from coordinate 10,899 downwards.
CCCCAGGGAGATGCTTATTTTGGCATTTGGGTACAGGTGCTATCCAGAATGTAAATATGGGTCCCTGGGGTGGAGCAATTGGAGAGCAGGGTGGGCCAATGCTCCATTCCCCCATTCTGTGGAAAATCCATGCCGGGTTTTCCAGGAGGCAAGAAATCTGCAGGATCCGGTCCGGGATTTCTATGAGGCCGGCATCAGGCACAGGTGCTGGACATTAAAAACCCCTGGAGCCTGATACTCAGAGAGACTGTTGGGGAAAGAGGAAGCTTCCCTGTGCTCCCAGGGTAAGGAGAGGCCCTGAACAAGAAGACCACCCCTGAGCCAAGTGAGGGAATACCTGCCTGGACATTTTGTGTGTTGTCTGTGGGAGGTTTTCCAGAGCCTGGCGTAGCTGGGTCTGGCTGGGAGGTTGAGATAGTAGGTGATTAGGCTGGTCAGTCTGGACCAGCATAGTTTAGTTAGAGAGGGCTCCAATTGGGAGCTAGGTTTTTCTTTTTATAATTTGGTTTTAAAATAGCCATTTAAAAAAAAGTAAAACAAATGGGAAAAATACACCAAAAATAATGTTACTTTGATTGACCCCTAGTTGAACGTTCCCATCTTGAAATGTTACTTGGCATGTAAGATGGTTAAAATATTTCCATTTTTTATGGGAAGTATATGTTCAATGCATATTAACCGCTTTGTGACTAGACTGGTTTTCAATTTTTGTATCCTTTGTAACAATTGTTGTTTTAATATTTCTGCTGTGTTTGTGAAACATTTGAAATATCTTGGGGTGTCTAGATCTCAGAAATAAATGATTTGATGGAGTAAATTGAATTGGCCGACTTCATAGATGTCAAAATAGAACATAGGCACAGGATGACCAAATATCAAAATTCCAAATACAAAAATGTGGCCTTTTAGCCTCCAAACAACCAGACAAACCTATTGCAAGGAAGGGAGGCACGTGACCAGGGTCATAACTAGAAACCCCAACTTCACCAAATACTATGTCTCACAGTGCCACCTTGGCCCCCAAACAGCTTGTGAATGCCGTCTTTGCCTCCAAGCAGTTTATCAGTGCCCCTAGCTTGTCAGTGTCCCCAAACATCTTATCTATGGCATTATTGCTCCCAAACAGCTTTTCTGTGCCTACTTGGCCCCTTACCCTCCTCTAACATATACTCTAGCACACATACGTAAACACACTTGCACAAATTTACTCATGCTAACACACATATACATGCTTGCACATACACTTGCTCACACTCATTCTTACACATTCTTACATACTTACACATTCACATCTATGCTCCCAAAAACTTAAGGGATAGCAGAAGCATTATTAAACAATAATTTACATCCACGAGACAAGCTAGAAGGCTTGTTTTCCCCCCAAATTCGTGTGGTGCTGCCACAACTCACAGGATTCTGGGTAGGCATATGCAAATTAGGTTAACAATGATCACCTTTCTCCTCTGTATTTACTTTATACATAGATCCCTTGAGAGCAAATGTCAGCTGTCCATAAGTGGTGATTCGTGTTTAATGCTTCTGCAACCCCCTTAATTTTAAGAGCAAGGGTTTTTCGTCACCATTACCCCACCATCATTTTTGTTATGTATATTTCCCTGCCATCCCAGGTGACACTATGAGAGAGACTCCTCCTCCGTACCTGAGATAGGGCAGGACTCAAAACATTTAAAAGGCCCCTCCCCTCCTAGCACCCTCAGTGTTTTTTCCTGCCCTACATCAGGTAGGGAGGACTCGTCTCCCGTTTGTTATTTTATTCGGCTCTAGGTTGAGCCGTTTCTCCCTAGGGCTAAGCCCCCTCGGGTGGGGGTAGTCTCTGCACCATAGCCTGGTGGCTGGTGCCGCGCGGCCCGGCGCTTACTTACCTTGGCTGTGCGGTGATCCGTCCGGCTTCCTTCCCTCAGCTCCCCGCTGTTTCCACTGCCGTTCGCTGTTCCTAGACGCCGCGGCTCGGCGTCTCAGCGTTTTTTAAAGATGGCGTCTCTGCTTTCCGGCTCGGTTCGCCAGGCATGTCCGGTATGCGTTCCTAGCCTCGTTTTCGTTTCAATTCAAAATTTTGGCGCCAGATTTGCTGCTGTTGCAGCTTGTAGCCTGATTTGGAGCTATTTAAGCGGTGTGGTGAGTTGACAATGGATTATTATATATTTTCTGACGGTGCTGTTGCATTTTGTCTGATTATGTCTGCTCCAGATAATTCTGAGCCTCCCTCTGTTGAGGAGAGACCAAAAAAGGCTTTAACTAAATCTAAACATGCGCAGTGTTCTGGTTGTCACAGGCCTCTGCAGGATGCTAAGAAAAAGCTCTGTTCCGCCTGTCTAAAGTCCGTTGCGGATTCGGAAGCCTCTGGTGGGAGAGAGTTTTTAGCCTGGCTTAAGGAGGAGATGCAGTCCACCTTTTCGGCTTTTCGTCAATCGGTTCCTGCTCCTTCCCATCTTCCGGCAGTTCGGGAACCATCGCTCCTGGGTTACCAGCAGTTTTCTGACTCCGAGTTTGATTATCCTGAGGAATATTCTTCTGAGGAAGGTGAAATCCGAGAGGAAAGTTCCTATTTGTTCCCGGTGGAAGAAATTGATTCTCTCATTTCTGCGGTAAAGTCTGCCATGAACTTGGAGGAAACAGCGACACCTAAAAAGGATCACTTCTTTGCCGGCTTCTCCAAGCAGTCACCTTCTTTTCCTGTGCACCCTGCCTTATCTGACATCATTAAGCAGGAGTGGAATCATCCAGAGAGGAGGGTTAACCTGTCCAGGCGGGTGAAACGCCTCTTTCCGTTTGAGGAAGACTTTGAAAAATTTTGTGCAACTCCGCTGGTTGACACCGCGGTGATGAAGGTTTCCAGAAAGACTGCCTTGCCGCTGGAGGATGGCTCTCATTTCTCGGATCTGATGGAAAAGAAGGCTGAAGCAGCCGTTAAGAAATCTTTTGAAGCTTCCTCTGCTGCTTTTAAACCTGGCATAGCATCTGCCTCAGTGTCTCGAGCTGTTAAAATCTGGCTGTCACAGATCGAGGAAGAGGTTGCGGCAAAAACGCCTAGAGAAACTATCCCCAAGAACATTGCTGCTCTCAAATTGGCAGTGGATTTTCTCTGCGATGCCTCGGTTGAAAATGTCAGGATGTCAGCCAGGGCCTCTGCACTTTCGGTGGCGGCCAGACGGGCCTTATGGCTTAAAGCCTGGGGGGCTGACAATGCCTCAAAGAACAGACTGCTAAATATCCCTTTTAAAGGAGGGTCTCTGTTTGGCGAGGAGCTGGAGTCCCTGCTTGAGAAGACGACTGGTGATAAACATTGGATGCCTCTACGCAGAACTGCTTCCAGGAGGCGGCAGTCCTTTCGTCCATACTTTCCAGGCCAGTCCAGGGGTTATGGTTCCGGTTTCTTTCGCCCTGCAAGGGAGCATGCCTTCCGGGGCAGATTCCATCGTGAGAGGGGTAGACACGACAGGTTCGCCTTCCCCAAAGCGGCCCAGGATCCCAAAGGTTTTGCATGACTCGTCAGTCATCCCAGTGGGAGGAAGACTTCGGCATTTCGTAGACTATTGGTTCCTCATCACCAAAGATTCCTGGGTGAGATCCATCATATCCCAGGGTTATCGACTGCAATTCGAAAGCAAGCCGGCAGACCAGTTTTTGATCTCCCACCTTCCTCAGAACCTGGAACAGCGGGGATTCCTGCTGTCTGCTGTCCATCAGTTTGTACGTTCAGAAGTCCTTATTCCTGTGCCCCGGCAGGAACAGGGTCAAGGAGTTTATTCTCGGGTCTTTTTGGTTCCAAAATCACCAAAGGGGTTTCGTCTCATTATAGACCTACGTTTCCTGAACCGTCACCTTCGTTTCCTAAGGTTCAAGATGGAGACCATAAGATCAGCACTGGACTCTCTAAACCTTCAGGACTTCATGGTCTCCATAGACCTAAAGGATGCGTATCTTCATGTTCCTATGCATCCCTCCCATCATCGGTTTCTGCGGATAGCTATTCCTTGGGGTTCAAGAATCAGTCACTTTCAATTTCAAGCCCTGCCATTTGGACTGTCTCCAGCCCCCAGAGTGTTTACAAAACTCCTTGCAGTGGTGGTGGCCCATTTCAGACGTCAGGGCATTTCGGTCATCCCTTACTTAGACGACTGGCTGATTCACACGCATTCAGCGACTCTCCTTCAGTCTCACCTTTCCCGGGTGGTCCAGACGCTTCAGGATCTCGGCTGGATTCTAAATTGGGAGAAGTCCAAGTTAGTTCCTTCCCAACGATTGGTGTTCCTCGGTCTTCGCCTGGATTCGTGCGAAGGAAAAGCTTTTCTTCCTTCGAGCAAGATCAGCGGTATTTATTCCCTAACCTGCAAGGTGCTTTCTGCACGAAAAAATCCACTAAGGCGTTGTATGTCTCTTCTCGGCAAGATGACTTCAGCAAGATATGCAGTTCCCTGGGCCCTGGCTCACATGAGGGTCCTTCAGAACCATATTCTGCATTTGATGGAACAGAACCCATTCGCCCTGGACAGACTGGTTCGTCTTCCTCCGCATGTCAAGGCATCCCTCTCCTGGTGGCTCCTACGAGATACTCTGGCCTCGGGAAGACGATGGGCCTGGTCATCCAAAGAGCTCCTGACGACGGACGCAAGCAGTACAGGCTGGGGGGCAACTTATCGGGACGACTTTGCTCAAGGTCTCTGGTCGCCTGCCACTCAGCTCCTACCCTCAAACTGCCTGGAGCTGCTGGCGGTGGAGAAGGCCCTTCATCACTGGGAAAAGCATCTCTTTGGCGGCAACATCCTGCTTCGTTCCGACAATCGGGCGGTTGTCGCCTACATCAACAAGCAGGGGGGTACAAGAAGTCCTCGCCTACTACGTCTAGCTCTCAGGATTTCCTTTTGGGCAGAATCACGTCTCATGACTTTGTCTGCGGTTCACCTTCAGGGGGCTTTGAATTCCCAAGCCGACTTTCTAAGCAGAACCCCCGTTCAAAGCCACGAATGGGCTTTGCATCCGGCAGCCTTCCACATGATTGTCCAACGGTGGGGAATGCCCGAGATAGATCTCATGGCCTCCAGGGACAATGCTCAAGTTCCGGCGTTCTTTTCTCTCAATCCTCGGGACCAGCCTTTGGCTGTGGATGCCTTCGCCCAGACTTGGAGTTTCAACCTCGCCTATGTTTTTCCTCCATTGCCTCTGATGGCCAAGGTTCTGCAAAAGATCAAGTTCGACCGGGCATCAGTTATTCTGGTTGCCCCGGACTGGCCCAGACGTGTCTGGTACGCGGGCCTAGTCTCACTCAGCCACGCACCACCCCTACGGCTCCCGGCCTGGGAAAACCTGCTTCACCAGGGTCAGTTCCTTCATCCAAATCCTGCGGTATTTCAGCTGACGGCTTGGAAGTTGAACGGAGAATTCTGAGGTCTCGAGGCTTCTCTGAGTCGGTTACGGAAACTCTTCTGCGCAGTCGTAAGAAGGTCACATCCCTCAGATACATTAAAGTGTGGAAGAAGTTTTGTAGCTGGTGTGGATCCAGGAATATTCTTCCTTCAGAGTGTTCTCCAGCTGCTATTCTGGAATTTTTGCAGACGGGGTTTGACCATGGACTTCAGCCTTCTACCATCAAGGTTCAGATTGCTGCCATTACTGCTTTACTTGGCTTTGATTTGAGTTCTGTTCCAGTCATCAGGCGTTTCTCCAAGGCTATGGTGCGTATTCGTCCTCGCCCGGTCTCCAAGATGGTTCCCTGGGACCTGAACCTGGTCCTTCGCAGGCTCATGTTGCCACCTTTTGAGCCTCTTCAATCAGTGTCCCTACACCTGTTGTCTCTGAAAACAGCCTTCCTGGTGGCCATTACCTCTGCGAGGCGTATCGGTGAACTCCAGGCCCTTTCTATGAAAGAACCGTTTCTGCGTTTTTTTCCGGATAAGGTCATCCTCGCCTTGCCCCCGGAATTCTCACCCAAAGTACAGACGGCGTTTCACAGGGACCAAGAAATTGTGTTGCCTACGTTCTTCTCGTCCCCTCTATCGGCAGAAGAAGAAGCGCTCCATACGTTGGACTTAAAAAGATGTCTTTCCATTTATCTGGAACGCACACAGTCGATGCGCAAATCATCTAGTTTGTTTGTAGCCTCTTCTGGTCCCAGTAGAGGTCTTGGCATTTCTAAGCATACAATGGCGAAATGGATTGTGTCTACTATTTGTTTAGCTTACACAGCAGCTGGCGGGGTTCCCCCTCCGGGGATTCGTGCCCACTCTACCCGCGCAGTTTCCACTTCATGGGCTGAACGATGTCTTGTCTCACCTGAACACATCTGTAAAACAGCTACGTGGGGATCTCTAAGTACTTTTGTTCGACATTATAGACTCGATCAGATGGCTCAGGAGGATGCCCTGTTCGGTCGTACGGTTCTTGGGGCGGTGTTTTCCCCCTGAGTTTTCTTTGTTTCCCACCCTTCTTCTTTGTTATATCTCTCATAGTGTCACCTGGGATGGCAGGGAAACATTAAGTTCTACTTACCGAGAGCTTCTTTTCCCTGCCAATCCCTGGTGACACGTTTGGTTCCCTCCCTTCCTTTCAATAAATGTTTGTTTTTGCAGCGATTCTGTTTTCCTGTGTGGTCTTTGATATTCACTGAGGGTGCTAGGAGGGGAGGGGCCTTTTAAATGTTTTGAGTCCTGCCCTATCTCAGGTACGGAGGAGGAGTCTCTCTCATAGTGTCACCAGGGATTGGCAGGGAAAAGAAGCTCTCGGTAAGTAGAACTTAATGTTTCTCACGCAGCCTTACACATACACATATATGCACACAAACAGTTACCTATTCATGCTCACATACACTTATACAGCTATACATAAATATCTATGCTCACATATACTAATATATGGACATTTATGCTCACATACATCCTCCCTCCAGCCCACAGCCATTTATCTCTCCTGGAGCTTAAGGTCCGCTGCTTGCACCCTGTGATTAGAGCCTCAGTTTCACTGCAGGGCCATGTAACGAAGCGTAACCCCAATGCGTTCCTGTCCGTCCATTGTTAAAACCCTTTTTTGCCAATGAATATGACAAGGAACATCACAAGGAACAACATTCCTGATTGGATGTTGCTGATGCAGCAACACCCCCTGAAGCTCTTGCCAGGAGAAGGGCAGCATCATACCAAAAGACACCATGTGTTTAGAAAACGATCAACAACCACTTCCTTTGCTCAAACCGTGTTACTGAAATGCCTCGCTATCAATGTATCTCCTAAACGTCCTTTGGAGCGCCACATATTTGTTTGGTGTTGCTGAATGCCTCAATTTCAAGGCATTGACCCCCCCCCTTGAGCGAAGAAAGTGATCATTGTCATTAAGGGGTTACCGTATTGAATACAGTTAGGGTTCAGTTAGGAAAGCAGGATTCAGTTAGAAAAACAGTTTCTGCACGTGCATATGGGGGATCTGGAAATCTATCATAATTTATCTCCGCTCAATCCCTACCTGTGGGTCACACCCACTCATCACCCTTGCAAGGCTAGTAGGGGCTAACCCTGCCTGTACGTATGGCTATCCACTCCTCCTTAACTTTTCTTACTGTATCTAATGGAGGAGGAAAAGAGCTCTAGTGGGGAGCAATCCCTGGAACATTTTCAGGTATATAATCAGTCATCATACCCAGACCTTGGGGACACATTCCTTAAGTTCCCAAGGTCTATTAAAAATATGTATAATATCAGTAATACCTCAACTATTTAAATCTCTCTTATACAGTATAGATGATAAGATAAAATACAAGGTCACTACTCTAACCTGTTGTAACAAGAGTCATAAAGTAGTTTAAGCTCTAAATTCCTTTGAGGCTTGCGAAAAGCACACACAGCACCCCTTTATAGATAGATAAAACAAAGAGTACTATCAAAGTAGAACAGTTGTTGACAATGGGTGCTAAGATGTGTTCTTTGAAGTGGTGTCGCTGTCTCAACAAAGAACAGTACATTACATGAGGAAACTGTTGAAGAATTTGGACCCCTAATTAGCATTATCGTTATTTCAAATCCCTCACGTTAAGTGTGTATCATTCATGAGGAACATTTTATGCATCCTTAGTTATACTTTACATGGTATGAAAACTAAGCATTTTGTATTTATAAAATATGACCAGTTGACTTGATGAGAGACATATGCACATTCTTGTTCAAAAGCATAAAACAGCAAAGCATGTTTTGTCTTTCATCGGCAAACCTGAGAACACACAGCGCTTGACCTTGAGTCACAAGGTGAATAAGCGAATATTTGGGCTGTGTCTTTCATATTCTTCACAGATTTGAAGTCTGTAACCCTCCCTACAGGTGTCATTCTTGCTGGCATAACTCTGATTCCGTTAATTCCTTTAAGGACCGGACTGATCTAAAATATTGAACTGATGTATATAAAATTTCAATTTCTGCTTATTAAAATATGCTTAAACCTCAAACCAATGGTGTTTTTGTAAACAAATAAATAAAATGTCTGGAAAGGAGGGAAATTACGTTTGAAGAAGCAGATAAAACAATCAAGCTACCCTTTACAACAGTGACCTTATACATATTTAGCAACCAGGGCTCACTATGAGGCCAGCTCAATATAGACTATTCTTACAAAGAAATATGAGGCCCACAGTACCCCTGTTTTGTGCTGAGTCCCCAGTCAAGCTCCCATACGGACAGCTCCTGCTACCCAAGGATCAGTAAGACTACAATTTGTGCAGTAAAACAAGAACAACTTTTATTAACACATAGGACATATATAGAGCCTTAATTCTATTAACATTATTTTAACAGATGCACGTTCTCAGTGTACACAGAACCCAAACCCAAATCCCATTAGCTCGGGGAGTGATACAATGAGTTTTCCCCGCCTGTGTTATCCGTACCTTGGAACTTCTGAGCTCCGGCTACCCAGAGCCTTCCCTTGCGGGACTCGGTCAGGACTGCCCACTGACATCAGCGGGCAGTCCTGCTGATGTTGGTGGGCGGTCCCACTGATGGGTGTAAACAGGAAATGGGCGGGGAGCCAGGCATGTCAAGATCCCGCAACCCAGAGGATTCGAGTCTTGACTCTGAGAACTGGGGGCGGGGGCTATGGTGTTATTCCCCCCTGTTATGCTGCTGATGTCTGAGCAAACAAGATTGTCCCTTTGAAGGGCTGGAGCAGTATGGAGCTACATTCAGTCTATAGGGCCAGTTATAGCTAAAACACCTTATAAAATCTTACTCTGTCATGGTATCATAAACCAGACACAAGAGTGCTCCATGACCCGGCTAAACTGCACATGAATATTCAATAAAAAGTTGCAAAACATTATTACATCACAAAATATTTTGCATTAATTGCCCAACCCCACGAAAATGTCTGCCTCTGCCCGGAGACAGGCGGTCCGGGGCAACTCCAATTAGCCTGGCCCTGAGACACACTGAACAAAGAAGTGACAATAACTTGGTAGCATGCCTTAAAATACACGCTCACTCAGGAGCAATACAAATATTAGTTCACTTGCGCTGTTATGAAAAACAAAATCCTCTACTGATATATCAGTCTGATGCCCACCCACAAAGGCAGTCCAGAACCAGACAGCAAAGGAAATTTTCTCCACATAAGTGAAGCAAGAGCCCTAGACATTTGTTTCAGCCTATACAAGCCTCAAAACTAGGATAGTACTAACATCTCTCATACTTACATATGGGGGAATCCCAAGATATCCTCTGTCTGAAGCAGTATGAGACCAATTCACCAATGGACATCAACCTAACAGCCTGTCCTATGGTATTCAGGAGTTTTTCAAGTTTTAGCGCAGCTGTATCATTACAGATAAAATTGCCTTGCATTTCTATTCTGGACTGCCCTTGTGGGAGGCATCAGACTGATATGCAGATGAAGATCTTTCCTGTCATGGCATTTGTAGTGAATAAAAACTTGAGGTGCCCCTTAGCATGGACTCATGATAGGGTATTCTACAACTCACAAGTTGTTCTCAAGTTGACTTGGCCTCATATCTCCTTATACACAGTTTGTCCCTTTGGGATTGTTATTATGGTATGTTCTGATATGTAAAACCACAGAATTCAGAGAGGGTGTGCTTTCTTTTTTTAACAAGACTGTTAAATATATATATAGTATGCTGTCATATCCTAGGACTCCACCTTTTAAGGACAAGTCACACAAAAGGTAGACATTAATTATGGAGGCTATGTATATATGGCAAAGTCCTCGGTAATGTTAGTGGACCTGTAGGGGAGATCAGCGATCTCCCTTTTTACCGGCCATCCAGCAATGGAACTTCTAGAAGCCTGAACATCTAAAAGGCTGATGGCTTTCTGTGATGAACCTACAACCATAGGCCTAGTTAGCATTGGGTCCAATTATTGAACAAGTCTACAACAGTCTGTTGAGTTGTTGTTGTCGTGGTTATAAAGGGGTATTTTATTCTTAGGATGCTAGCAAATTTAAATAGCTGTATCAAAATAGAGAAGAATACAAACTAAACAATAACATTAAACATGACAACATCCAAATTAACAAAAATATGTACACACAAAAAACATAGTGCTACAAAAGCTGCAGATTTTGGTCATGTGAATGCTTTTCTGTAGCAGGGGGACATTGCAAATAACGCAGTTTGGGTTAGATTCAGTAAAGAAAAGAAGAAACCAAAGTCAGTCTAGTGTTGGATTTATATGTCTGGTATAAATCAGCATAGCCACTGTATATATAATCCAGCCAGAGCCGGCCTTAGGTGTTCTGGCGCCCTGTGCGGACTACTCCTCTGGCGCCCCCCCATCCCAAAAAAGGAATAAAAACTTGTAACAAAACTCCCCTTTCTCACTATCTATCCCCCTGTATCACTATCTACCACCTCTGCCCCTTCTCACTGCCCCCCCTCTTCTCACT
>VKOC01001378.1:0-38654 GCA_009364415.1 Spea multiplicata | reverse complement strand
CTGACTGCAGATTAGGGGAAGACTGTGAGAGTCAGTGCAGTCTTCCCCTAATCTGCAGTCAGTGTGGCAAATATTTTTTTGATGTGGAGGGAGTGATTGCATCCTAGGAAGCGTGTAATGGGGCCCAAGGAAATGCTTGCCTAGGGTCCAATTTTTTCAATATAAAAAATATTTTCAGCAGGATCTAATATTTATATGTATACTGTCAGCAGGATCTAATATTTATATACCGTATATACCCTGATTATAAGACAACCCCCCCAAAATTTGAAATTTAATTTAGAAAAAAGAAAAAGACTAAATATAAAACTACCCTATAAGAAGACTAGTTTACTAGTAAACATTTATTCACATGTAAACTATTTGTTCGTATTTAATAAAAACTATGATTGAGAAAAATGCATTTTTTGTTTTTATTTCTTTTTATTTGTCAACCTGCCCCCCATTTATGCACATCTACTATAACCCCATATGATCGTCATAGAAGCTCCGGTGGCAGTGTCGGGTAGCAGCTGGGGTTGTCTGCGTGCATTGTGCAGACGTCCACCGGCTGCCAGAGTGGAGGATCCAGGTCCCCTGCAGCACTGCGGGGCGGATCTGGATCTTAGTCTTGTAGTCAGACCTCTGTTTGAGGTCTGATTATAAGATGACCTTGAATATAAGATGAGAGGTATTTTTGAGAGCATTTGCTCTGTAAAAAAACCTTGTCTTATAATCAAGCAAATACAGTATATATTGGCAACAGGGTCTAATATTTATATATATATTGGCAACAGGGTCTAATATTTATATAGATTGGCAGCAGGGGCTAATAATAAAGAATGAAAAACAGCTGCCGGTTTAGCTGTTGTATATTTTTCAATCACGCTCTTTACTTCAAAGAGATAAGTATACATATTACATATTATGTAGTTAAAAATGCATGTGTATATATATATATATATATATATATATATACATATACACATATATATGTATATATAGTTTATATGTAGCATTTTACATACTGCACTGTACTCCAATGGCCTCCACAGTCGCCAGATTTAAATCTTTGAGCACCTTTGAGATGTGTTGGAACGGGAGAGGAATGTTTCCAGCACCTTGTAGAAAGTATACCATGAGGAATGAAAGCAGTTCTGAAGGCAAAAGGGGTCCAACCCAGTACTAGAAAGATGTACCTAATAAAATGGCCAGTGAGTGTATTAATTCAGACAGAAATGTTGGATGGTAAAGGAATTAGAAAAGTTGCCTATATTTAATCCTTTATGTAACCCTGCAAAGATTCCTCAAGGTGGCAGCATTGTTCTGCCAATGTATCTTTATCTGACCATTATATATAATTTAAACTTTTTGGATATAATATGGACATTATTCATATAAATATTATAGTTAATAATGATCACCCCAGTCTCAAATAATAAAAATTATATATGAGGATTTCATAAAATATAAAATAGACATTATTTTTTTGATTCCTTCACATATAACATTAAGGTCTTATAGTTTATTTTACTGCTGGATGAATACTTTTGTGTGTTTTTCCCTGGTTATGCTTTACATATACTCTTAATATTTGCATATGTCAGTGGAAAGGCTGATTATTTGAAGTAAAAAAAACTTGCCCGATAAGGCACAAATAAAGTGGTATACGCATTGACAGATAGCTTCAGCCCTGACTCAGCAGCAGTTCTTGCCTACCATCTGAATGGTCTGGAACCCTTTGCACAAGAGTGCAAGGGCAAGTCCTTGATATTGATTTGAAAACAGGAAACTGTGCCCAAAGAAACCCCCTTGTGCAGTATTAATGAATCCAGACGTTTACAGGCTAAATTAAAATCAGCAAAGAGATCTCACCAAAAACAAAGTCAAATAGATCTTCATATAAAATTATTATTAATTAACTAATATGACAAGAATTCCTTAGGATTTTAGAATGATCAACTGTAAAAAAGTCCAAGGTTTCTAGAATTCAGAAGTCCAAATCTAAATCCAATGGTCAAGGTTTTCATAAGCGAATTGCAAGAGAAACACATTCACACAAACTTCATACACACAGCAACAACACATGTATAACTCCAACACATATATATATATATATATAAACATACTCTTACAACATACACATACAATTACACAGAACCAATTTAAACACCAACACTTACATATACACACACACACCACTCTTAACATCAGTTACGCATACATATACACAGCTATACTTAAACTTACATGTACATACAATCTAAAACTATACGTTTGCATACACTCACTGGCCACTTTATTAGCTACACCTTTCTAGTACCGGGTTGGACCCCCTTTTGCTTTCATTCTTCGTGACATACTTTCTACAAGGTGCTGGAGACATTCCTCTGAGATTTTGGTCCATATGGACCTGACGGCATGACACAGTTGCTGCAGATTTGTCGGCCACACATCCATAATACGAATCTCCCGTTCCACCACACACCCAAAATAGATCTATTGGATTGAGATCTGGTGATTGTGGAGGCTATTGGCGTACAGTGAACTCATGTCAGGGTTTTACCCTGCCAGCCTGGACTATGTGCTAATTATTCATTTTTTGTATTTAAGTTTATTATACAAAACTGCTTATTGTAAAACAGACATCAACCTGTTTCAGCAAAGATACATTCATCAGTAATGTTGTTACAGACAGTCGATAAGCAGTACTGCGACGCAGCGCAGGGCAATGCACGTTACAGTACGACTTCAGTTACGGAAAGCTCAGTAGAAGCAGTGTACAATTACATTTCCAGACGTGGCACATATGGTTAGCACATTAGTGGAACATAACCTGGGGAAATGGGGGGGAAAGGGGGCCGAGGAGAATGGGGCTAGTCTTCAGCCTCTAGACTGTCCTTGAGAGAGTAGTCTCTCAGCAGGCTGTGGATAAGCCTGCGGCAGTCACGGACTGTGACCTGCTCCCTCCTCAGCACCAGGCGGTTCCTGGCAAACCATAGAGCGTCCTTTACACAGCACATGAGACGCCAAGCATCCTCAATGGCGCTCTCCGTGTGTGTTCCTGGAAAAAGTCCGTAAAGTACCGAATGGTAGGACAGGTACTTTCTCTCGATAGAGTCCTTGAGATCCAGCTCCAGGGCTCTGAACAAGGCCTGTGCAAACGGGCACTGCCAGAACAAGTGAAGGGAAGTCTCCTCCTCCACAATGCACTGTGGGCAGTGTCTATATCTGCACAGCCCCCTGGCATGCATAAATGTCCTTAGGGGGAGGCCTCCCTGAATGGCCATCCATGCAATGTCTTTATGCCTGTTGGTTAGCCTGCTCGACGACACGTTAGCCCAGACAGTCCTGGCTGTGGCGTCGGGGAGCCCTGGGATGTTCTCCATAGTGTCTTTGGCTCTGATGAGCTTGTGGATCACACGGGGTAACCACAAGTCTGGTTTAACTCCCTCCAGTTGGTGCTCCCTTACAAATTTGCCCACGTCCGAGTAGAACCAGGGCATAGTCCAATTGTAAGGGACGGAGCTGTCCCACTTTTCCCACTTGAGTTGCCTCCACAGGGGCAGCAGGAAAAAGCGAGACATGGAGTTTCCGGCGGAGCCTTTCACTACGTCTCTGAGAGTCCTGCGCACGCAGTTGCACACAAAGAAAGTCCGCAGCATGGTAGGGATGTCAGGCACTCCTTTGCCTCCCTTGCCGGGTTCCTTGTACATCACTGCGCGCTTTACTCTGTCCATTTTGGAGCCCCAGATGAAGTGGAAAACTGCTCGGTTGATGGCTCGGTGGATGGTGACCAGCAAGGGCCAGGCCTGAGCTAATTATGTGCTAATTATTCATTGTCATGTCTACCTGCAGCCACTAGTGGCCACCCTTCCCTCTCAGGAGCACCTCTTTCTAATTACTTGGGAGCACAGAGCCACCTTACCTGGTGTAACGGGTTCACCAAGATCCTCCTGATGTCCCCGGAATAACTTCCAGCACCAGCCAGCATGCACACCTTGGAACGCTGCTATGTGTACCCAATAAGTAGACACACAACTACATTGAATTGAGTACAGCAGGAAAGAACAGTTTATTGTTGTAAAACAGACTCATATATCCATAGAACTTCATTAACATAAATTAACATTGATAAATAGGTGTATGTAGACAAACCCAACCTTTAATCCCCTGGCAGCAATCCTATTGATCGGATTAATTAAACAATGGAGTTCCTACCTGTGCTATCTTTGACAGCCAGGCTGGAGCCATCTCTGACTACCTTGGGGCCCTGTATGACAGGTCATTCTGTCACACCTGGGTTTAGCCCTGCTATTTTATAGCTGATCTGCTTCAGTCTGGGATTTTGAATTACAGTTCATCTGCCTACTGCCTGGCCCAGTTCTCCTGCTACAGTATTCTGATTAACCCGTTGTGACTTGGCTTGCTTTTGAGTTCGCTCCTTGGATTCCAATTTGGCAATGATACCATCATTATGGTACTGACCTGGCCTGCCTGAGTATGCGTGTCCTGCCTGAGGGGTTCCAAGCCAGAAGATGGGTACACTGTGGGCGTAAAGGGATGGACATGCTCAGCAACAATACTCAGGTAGGCTGTAGCATTTAAGCGATGCTCAATTGGTACTAAGGGCCCCAAAGTGTGCCAAGAAAATGTCCCCCACACCATTACACCCCCACCAGCCTGAACCGCTGATACAAGACAGGATGGGTCCATGCTTTTATGTTGTTTACAACAAATTTTGACCCTGCCATCTGAATATCGCAGCTGGAATCGAGACTCATCAGGCAACATTCTTCCAGTCTTCCATTGTCCAATTTTGGTGAGCCTGTGCGAATTGTAGCCTCAGTTTCCAGTTCTGACAGGAGTGGCGCCCAGTGTGGCCTTCTGTTGCTTTAGCCCATCTGCTTCAAGGTCCCATTGTGTTGTGTTCGTTCAGACATAGTATTCTGCAAACCTTGGTTGTAACAAGTGGTTATTTAAGGTGCTGTTGCCTTTCTGTCCATTCTCCTCTGACCTCTAACATCGACAAGGCATTTTCGTCCACACAATTGCCGCTCACTGGATATTTTCTTTTTTGGACCATTCTCTGTAAACCCTAGAGATGGCTGTGTATGAAAATCCCAGATCAGCAGTTTCTGAAATTCTCAGACCAGCCAGTGCAAGTTGGTGGGTCGTCTGGCACCAACAACCATGCCACGTTTAAAGTCACTTAAATCCCATTTCTTCCCCATTCTGATGGTCGCTTTGAACTTCAGCAAGTTGTCTTGACTACGTCTACATGTCTAAATACATTGAGTTGCTGCAATGTGATTGGCTGATTAGCGATTTCTGTTAATAAGCAATTGAACAGCTGTGTCTAATAAAGTGGCCAGTGAGCGTATATACATACACTTATCCAGTCTATCTGATAATTCGTGCAGCAAACACATGCCCTCATTTCTTAGCCTCCCTCTTACATTTTTAGCTCTAAATCTTTTTAGGAGAGCTACAAGTTTATGTGCAATGTATTATTAGTTACCGTGAAGGTAATATCTTTGTTGTAAATAACTATGTTTTCAGTAATTTATTTAAATACCGGTAAATTAGAAAATAGTTTATTTCATATAATACTGGTGCTCTTTCAGTTTATCCCAGCCAATTATGGTGATCATGTCTCTTCACACACTCAGTGTGGGAATAGTGACATTTAACGGGACACCCATGTCATTTTATCTACTTTCACGCATATAAAAGTGGTGTGCTCCCTTGCAAACGCATGAGGAAATTCTGCAAAACCTCCCAAATGAGTTGCCCGTTTCCCCACCCCAGTTATTTTCCTCACAGAAGATGTGTTTGGTTGAGCGCATCTCCATGAGATACTTTCTCTCAGTCAGCTCCATTGTTGAGACTGCACATGTTCAGAAGGTGCTGCCATTGATTCCCTGCCACTAATTGCCTGCAACACTAGACTGCCCGGCAAAAAACTGGACTGTTTGGAGGTATACCAGGGTTTTGCTTAGCAAAAGTAATGAAGAAAACATTACAGTGAATATGAGTTTTCTGTTACCTTTTATAATCCTGTTTTGTGTTAATTTAGTAGAAAGGTTTCTTACGATTGTTCAGCAGTAGCTAAGTACAACCGCTTATGGCCTATGGGCGTTCTAACCTAAAAGTGCCCATTCTCATACAACCACATATGACAATGAGCAAATTACCTCTTTTAACCGAAGACTATAATAGAGCAATGACTTGTGAGATTATTAAATGAAAACTAGTGATGGACCTTTCTGAAATGGAGACATTTAGGCTTAAAAATTAGCAGCTTTGTGACCTTGCAAAGCTGACGGATAATGAGGGAACTCTTCCAGTGTTAAGTATGAACAGCCTTTGAGCTTAATGAATTCACTCAAACACAAATGAAGAAACCACTTAGGAGAGTTTTATTTGGATAACCGAATTATAATTAAAAGCTTTCCGCTGGATAGGGGATTCGTCCGCGTGAATAATGCCTACACACATTGGGAAAATGCAGGAGAGGAAAAAAATAAATGAATAAAATTATTTGCACACTGTACAGACTTCTATTAGACAATTTGTTCATCCATTTCTGAGACGTATTGTAGGAAGTGTTATGCATGGTACAGATAAGGATAATTACCTAAATATGATGGAAATAGTCTGAGTTAGCACATGATGTAGGTTGTTCATGCTTTGAGTAATTGTATTAGTAACATATCCCATTGAAATAGATAAGTTAATTATCTTTGTACATTACATTAGTACTAGTCCCTTCTACCTTTTTTCAAAAATAATTGTAAAATAGATCAGCACTTATTTTTGGCAACATGATAGTTAATGAAAGGGACGACATCAATATTAAGACTGCACAAAATATTAGGTGCCAGTACATTTTTAGAATCTCCAGGGATTTACTAGGGTCAAATTTACTAAAAGGGTTATAAAGAAAATAAACCAAAAAACCTTCCTTTGAGCAGACCACTGCAAGAAAAAGAAAGTAGTTGAAGTAGTCTTACACAGTGATGTATCCTTGCTTAAGCCAACTAGGCCTAGGCAGGTCTTCTTTGGCAATCAAGCCCCTCAGTATCCACTGCACAATTGGCCTAGGCGGGTATTCTTCGGCAATCAAGCCCCTCTGTGTATCACTGTACAATGGGCCAGCTAGGAGATCTTTGATCCCCCAACTGGCCTAGTTACACGTGGAGGCTTTGCCTGCTTGGCGAAGACTTCATAGAAGAATACGACTGGCGCCTTTTAATGCAGTGAGAATACTGACCGTAGAGGGGGTGCCTTGGATTGCTGCGCTGGTCGGCACCAATGGTAAATATACCATGTATACTGGTAACCAGGTTGTCTAGTTTAAAAAAATGACAGGATAAATTGAATTGGATAGCTTCAAAAATGTCTCAAATAACACATGGGCCAGGATGACCAGATGTCAAAATTCCAAATTGAAAAATATGCACCTCCCAAAAGTGGCCTTTTAGTCCCCAAACTAACAAACCTGTGAGAGGTATCACTGTAGGATGACATATCCTGGCGCTCAGCACTGAAGTTGCACGCACACCACTATGGAGCACTGAAACAGAGGTCTAGGAAAACAGACCTTGCACTCCCACCACAGGAGAAAGAGGAGAGATATATTGGAATAACAAGACAGATATAGGGGAGAGATAACTAGGAGAGAAAGGGGAGAGATAGAGACATGGAGGAGATAATGAGAAAGACGAGAAAGGGTAGAGAAAGTGAGAAGGAGGAGATATGAGGAAGAAGAGATATTGGAAGAAAGAGGAGAGATAATTAGATAGATGTGAGATAGAGAAAAGGGAAGGATAATGAATAAGGTAGAGATAGGGAGAAAGCTTACATCCTTCTAGATTAACATTATTCCTCCCATATTCCTTAGCTCACCTTTCTTAGTACTGTCTCCTGCCTTCGGATAATACTTATACTAGGGTATATACCCGTAATATACCCTAATCCCTCTAGATTGTAAACTCCCTGAGCAGCGCCCTCCTGTTGTTTCTGTAAGTCAAATTGCTATGTTATATTACTTGTTATGTCCTGTGTACCCATCACAAAGTGCTACGGAATACGATGGCACTATATAAAACAATAAATAATAATAAAGAGGATCCATGGGGAAGAGATAAAGAGAAAATGGAGAGATGGGATAAAGAGAAAGGAGCGAGATAATGAAAGATGGGGAGAAAGGAGAGAGATCACGAGAAGGGGGGGGTGATAATGGGAAAGAGGAGAGATGAGATGAATAAAATACTGTTTGATTTAATTTATTTGCAAGACATTAACTTTTATTTACAAATACGCATTGCGGGAGTGTGACAGTTTCCTCATGATCGACACAAGATGAATAATATTAAACCATAAATTAAGACAGAAGCCAGACGTGGCGATATGGTTTACTCTACATGCCATTTATCCTTCAGTTACACTTTCCAGAGCACCTTTCTTTAGCAGGAATAAAATGATTTGCCCACCTGGGCATTCATATGAACTTTATCTGTTAACGCGTCACAGCAACATGAGATAATTGTTTTGCAAATTTTTGTTTACATATTTTTTCAATAATTATACACATAACTATACAATCTATTGTATATTAGATAATATATTGTGTATAGAAAACTTTACTTTCACAACTCTGCAGGCAACATTTATAATTCATTGTAATAGACACTGCAATTTCTACAGAGTTCATCGGTTGCTATGGTGATTGCACGCCTTTTACCACATGTGCACCAATAAATGAAACAAAACTAAATATTTTAGTTCCATAGATCGGTATTTGTAAGAAACATTTAAGAAACAGGAAACACCCGGCAGCAGCGATGTTTTCGTACTCGGGCAACATGGGCAGGACTGTGGGCCAAGCCTAGGGCTCGGTTCGTCCCAGGGGTGGCGGTTAGAGCTTTTCCCCTCCTAGTGGTCCCTCCTCTCCGGCTGCAAACCAGGAAGAAGGAGGCTGTGAATACCGGTGCATTGACAACAACAACAACAGCCCTGCTGCTCCCAAGATTTATGTATCTCATTAAAAAGTAAGTGACAGGGGGGTTAGCATTGTTCACGAAACGTGCCATGTCTCGGCTGCACTGGTATAGAGCTGAGGCCCGGGGTTTCCATGGTAACTGCGCACGGCCGCTCTGTGTGTTGATTGAAAGACTAAATGCGTATATAGACTTTTCCTGCTATGTTTTCCGTCACGTAGATTTCGTCCTCAAACCAGATCATCAGTTACCATCAAGCATAGGCTTTATCTGTCCCTGTTGCTGGTTCCTGGTACAACTACCATCACGCTCAGCCAGCCAGTCAGGCAGTTTGAGCATTGTTTTTTGATCCCCTTTGTCACCGCAGTCGGTGTAGACTATAACTCCCATGACTCGGTGTGCTACACAATGCTATCAGAGATGTGTAAACCCTGGCATGCCTTGAAGCAGCTCTTTTCTGTGGCAGGCCAAGTTGCAGCAATTGTAGATGGCTTTGGATGATATCTTTTTGAGTTTTATTCACTAAATAGAGAGTTGGGGTTTTAACTATTCATATGAAGGGGTAAAAGCAGCTAGACGGGCTGTGATGGCCCTGTAAAATGTATAATATAACTATTTTATACAGGACCAGCCAAGCAGCTTGCTGCGGTTTGACCGTCCTAATGAGCTACGTCAGAACTCTGTTTAGTGAATAAACCCCTTTGTGCCTTCATTTGTGACTGGAATATAATCCAGATTCGAGGCAAACACGCAGGAGCTGGGTTTTCATTATATTCATGACGAAATACTATTTATAGCGGGTCATGTCTTTAGTGACGGTAACATTGCCCGGTCACTCATGATAATGACTATGGTAAAAGCAGCAGTTGTTCCGGCCTCTGGAGAATGTAATATTGCCAGTCAGTGGTTTTTATTGCCACATGCTGCAGAGCTGGCCAAGACATGCCACCTGTTAGTAATGCTGTTAAATTATTTACAAAGCCTTAGCTATATATATATATAATCGTGGCCATCGAAACATAGCATCTTGAACAATTTAGAGGTTGGTACAGCAAAGAGCTGAAGTCAATCAGCACTGCTGCATTGTATTATTCTATAGATCCTGTATATCTTCATTTATAAACATCTTATTTATTATTATATTACTTGCCGTGGTGTCACAACATATTTTCATTGTCTGGAGGATAATGACTTTGTTGGGGTTCCTCAGCGCTGCAGGGTCTATTGACACGGCTAGATCTGGATTAACTTTAGTTGAAGTTGATACCATTTTATTGGACCAACAAAAGAAAAGATGTTGAGTTACATTTGCTTCTGGGACCTGAGAGGCGTCTTCTTCAGATGGAATGACGTCTCAGAGGTCTCTTCTTCCATCTGGCCAACTGTACACCAAAACCACGCTGAAACAAATGATGAGCACAGATTGATGTCCCTGATTCCTGGGACTCAACAATAGTAAATATTTGTATTAAACATAAACTATAACATGGATAAACAAACAGTTTCTATTTATTTATTTAAGCTCATTGTGTCATTTACTCTTATTGGTGCCAACCGTCACTTTAAGTAGTCCCAAAAAATCTGTTGTTTAGTGAGGTGACTCCCATATAATCCAGAGTCCAGACTGCTGTGTAGGTTGTGAGACATTTCTACACGCTTAAGCATGTGACTCGTTCAGTCTATACTGTCACCTTAAGCTACTTTATATATGTTTGTGTCACAATTTCAGCTGGTGGCCCATGGCCTGGGCTCGGCTCTCAAGGATCCTGGGGGTTTCAGTGACTCAGATGGACAGGGCTTGTCTTTTAACCCAACGTATGTGAGCCCATCTATGACTACAAACAGTGTTTTAGACAACTCATGTAAGGATGGTCCTGCATAAATAAATAAAATGTACACAAAACCATAAATGAACCCTCTTGAATGAACCTGAGATAGGAACCCTGGGCCTGCCTCGTAGGGTCTACTGCTTTAGAGAAGCTGAGAAGAAAACCTGTGGATAGCTGTAAGTTACTGAGCGAGTTCTTGTTAGTTAACCCCGGGACTAGCATGGGCTACACTGTGCTTATGTGCATGGTCTGTTGTTGTGACTTCAAAGGACATTAATGGAAAATATTATTTTCATTATGTGAGTTTTAGAATGCTTACATTTACTTCTTTCCTATGTGTTCTTGTCTGGGTTTCTTTTATAATAAATATTGTTCATTTATTTTAAATAATTTGGTTCCCTTCTCTGTCTTTTTTACAGTGTCAGAGGACTCCTTATATAATGCAGTCTCTGCGTTTGTACCCCCGGAAACAATTAACGCAGATGATCAGGAGTCTCTGTTGGGGGCGAAAAGGATAAACCGGTATTATGTTCATAAGCCTGTGGACCATTATAACTGCACATATATTATATTCTTTATGTTGGGGGTGGGTTCTGCACTTCCTTGGAACTTTATTTGCACTGCAAAACACTATTGGATATACAAGTTTAGGAACTGTTCAGACACACCGATAGTAGAAGATGGAGCCTCTGACTTAAGTGTGAGTATAAAAAAAAAAGTATACCATCACAAATATATGCAGTATTGTGCAAAAATGGTATAACTATGAAAACTAGACATATTAATGATTTTTTTATCATTTAACAAAATCCACAGTGATTGAACAGAAGAAAAATCTAAATCAATATTTGGTGTGGTCAAACTTACACACAGTTTTTTAAGGAACTCGACATCTAGGTTGTACAAGACATCTTAAAAAAAACTATCCAAACTTCTGTGGATTTAGGCAGCCTCAGTTGCTTCTCTCTCTTCATGTTATCCTAGACAGATATCAATGATGTTGAGATCAGCGTTCTGTGGGGGCCATTCCATCACTGCCAGGACTCCCTGTTCTTCTTTATACTTATCATGTTGCAGAATCAATTTGGGGCCAATTGGATGCCTCCCTAATGGGATTGCATGATGGATAAGCCAGTACTTCTCAGCATTGATGAGACCCTTAGTTGTGACCAGATCCCCAATTCTATTTGCAGAAATGCAGCCCTAAACTTGCAAGAAACCTCTACCACGCTTCACTGTTACCTGCAAATACACATTCTTGTACAGCTCCCAAGCCCTTCGCTGAACACACTGCCAAACATTTCACATTTTCCCTCAGTCCAGAACACCAGCGGCCATTTTCTTTCTGCACCCCAGTTCCTGTGTTTTTATAAATAGTTGACTTGGTCTTATTTCCACAATGCTATGGCTTCTTGGCAGTACATGAAGACCACTTCTGACCAGATGATAGACCAGTAGATGGATGTACCAGTGTCCCACTGTTTTTTGCTACGGTGGTGGTTCCTGCTGGACATCTTCCGATTTGAAGGGAAGCATGATGTGTCTTATCATTTGCTGCATTTTTCTGCATTTACAGTCCTTAACATTGCTCTTTTCTTTGTGCTATTTCATAAGAGCTTGGAAAGAACGTCTGAAACCCTTGTCTGTCTGCCTTGAATTTTCTGCCTGAAGAGAGAGCTTGCTGATGAAGTATAACTACCTTGTGTCTTGTTGCTGTGCTTAGTCTTGCTATGGTGAATGACTTTTGATATTACACTGTCTCAGCAACCTCACCTTGTTTAGCTGTTCCTCGACTAGCTTTATTCCTCCTACACAGCGGTTTCTGTTTCAGTTAATGATTGTGTTTCCACCTACATAATAAATTATTATTAACATTATCGCCTGTTTGGAATAATTGTTGAATCATACAACTAACTATCTGCCTACAAATTCCCTGACTTTGTGCAAGTGTACCTAGTAGAATTAATGCTGTCTTGAAGACAAAGGGCGGTCACACTATTGATTTTTCTTCTGTTCGTTAAATTTCCATTTTGTTAAATGATAAACGATTAGCATGTCTATTAGTGAAAGCATTCTTACTTTACAACATTATTCACACCTGCCTAAAACTTCTGCACATACACAGGTAACCTTAAAAAAAATAACTTGATTGTTTTGTTGAACCCAACTATTGCACAGGGCTTGTAGTATTTGTTTATCTCTGTATATTTTGCATGCATCTCTCAGCTGTCTTACTTTGGTGTTGCTTTGTCTTTGTGTTTTTGTATCTGTTCTTTTTGTATTCTGTATCTCTATTGGTAGTTTTTTTTTTTAATCTAACAGTAGAAGTACTGTAGTAAATAGGGGACATGATGAAATTTACACATTATTACAAGGCCTTGTAAACCCTTCTTGGGCAGAGCAATTTTAGTCGATCCTTTACAATGTAGATTAAATAAGGTGAGATGAAATGGTTTTACTGAAGCATGTTAAGTACGTAGTTAAGTAGTCTGCTTGTGGATGAGCAACATACAAACTCTCCACTTTTCATAGCAAATAATTGTACTTTAAGAGGTACTTTGTACTGTGAATGTTTTTTTTCTTTTTCTATAGTTGTGTTTTTTTTGAGCAGAAAGTAATTTGATATTTCATTTTTCTGGTGATGGTAGGTAATGATTCCTTTAACTCGGGGGTGGCTTTTGTTGTAGGGAAATTGTAAGCTGAACATAAAATGTTTGCACTAGCTATAGTAGTCTGTACAACTATTCTACGTATATCTGATTTCAGTAACATTTTAAAACTTTGTAATTTAGAAACATAACTGGACGGAAGATAAGAACCATTCAGTCAATCTAGTCTGTCCATTTTCCTGATGTAGAGACTCAAACCTTGAGCAGTCCTTGATCTTATCTTAAATATAGGATAGCTAAATGTCTATCCCATGGATGTTTAAATCCCCTTGCTACATTATCCTCCACTTATCTTTGTAAAACATATTTTAATTACATCTAAGCCCCTGAACTTGTTGTTTTAGATTATGACCATTTTTTCTAACATTTCTCCTTATTGGAATGAAGTCCCATCCTTTAATTTCTATGGCTAGGACCATCATTTTTGTTCCTAAAAATATAATTTTAACTGTATTACAAAATTAAAGAAAATGTGTTTTACAATATGAAATTCCTACATCTTAACGGCACGGCTCTCTAATTTGGGACATCCTGTAATTGCCATTTATATGGCTTTTCTATATTGAAATCTTAGTTTTGCCTTATCTGTCTACAATTTTAATAATAAAAGAAAGTTGATCCCTTAAGCACAGGTGGCCGAATCCGAACTCATTCTGTGCATCTGTCCGATTCAGCAAATCCAGGCTTGTGATCTAAGCGTTGTATTTGCTGATGATGTGGTCTATAGCTCTCACATGACTTGGTTAAGAAAGCCTTATATGCTGATCTCAGTAGATGTCTCAGTGGTAAGTGGTAAGAGTTCACATTCTCAGCATTTTCAGAATGTGTACACATATTACTCCTAAAATATTTTTTTAAAACCTATGTTTTACATGTTCCTTTAAAAGCATGAACACACACACACTAATTTATAATCGGAGCTCGGGAAAATGAGTCCTTTGCCTCTACTGAAGTAGGCAGCATACCTCAAGGACAGCCATAAGGGCAAGTTAAATTCTTATATTGGTGGTCAAAGCACATACATACATTTTGGCATATGTACAAGCAACATATGTAAGTATGAGATTAAGATACAGGCATGGAAGCAATTAAATTCCAGTAGAAAATGCATGTATGTATTAATTACTATGCGGTAAATGTTCTGTTCAGAATACATTACATCTTACATCGTCAAGACATTACCACCTTGAGTGAGTTAAGCCCTTAAGACCTCTTTTATCTGAATAGCAATGTTTACATGTTAGAGACCACCATCTGATACTGCCCGGTAGTATGTTGTATAGTTATGCGCCTCTACTGATTGGGAGCGCTTTCCTGGTAATTGTTGGCTTCTTACAGCAGCCAAAACAGATGCAAATCTTGTTGGGGACTATAATGTGTAGCTCTGAAGTGTTTTTACCCAAGTACAACCAAAGACTAAAGTACATGCATTCTTTGTCAGCGGCGGTACAAGAAACATTCTATCCAAAAATGTAAACACAAAGTTATTAAATATGCCCAATAATACCGAATATTTCCAAGACTGATTATATGTCTTCTGACTAATACCCAATTACAGTACGGAAAGTGATTTATAAGAGCTGCTGAATTAAGCAGCAAGTCCACATTAACTATTTCAGTGCCAACCATGTATAATTGATTTATGCTTAAGAGAATTCGCTTTTGGTCTGCAATGGAAGTTATTGTTGAAGGCAAGAGTGAGAAGACTTGGACATTGAGTTTAATAGTAATTCTACCTCTACAGTAGTTATACTACACGGTGTTATGTAAACAGTTCTACTACACCACTTAAGGCTATTTCTAAATGGAACTAAGATTATTCAACTTTTTTGATAGATTTACTATAGACATGCAAGTTTATGATTTGTGATCCATCACCGATACATAGGTAGCATCTGTGTTTGTTAGAAAACTGTCCAAAAATGTGTAGTGTGAGAAATATATTTCTGCTGTTTTTAAGGTTAGATTTATAGGTTCATGAAAGTTGCACTTTACACCTCCACGCTGCGGCTATATTTTTTCAAAATGGTAAATATGTAACATTCATATTTATAAACGGGATATCCAGAAGGCTCAGTTATGCCATAAAAATGTTGCATGTGTAATTTAGACTTTTTGTTATTGGTAAGTTGACGTAAGCATGTATTATATACACACCTGTAATTTAGCATATTTCACGATTGATGACTTTTCTGACGTAGTTCTAAACCTTTTTTTTTTAACTGTGAAAGGGTCTTAAGTGTTTCTGTGACTTAACCCAGCATCAGACTCATTTTTGTTACAGATGCTATGAAGAATCAGGTGTTTCATTTT
The DNA here is from genome assembly GCA_009364415.1 of Spea multiplicata. Classification (NCBI taxonomy): domain Eukaryota; kingdom Metazoa; phylum Chordata; class Amphibia; order Anura; family Pelobatidae; genus Spea; species Spea multiplicata. The sequence goes on along the minus strand of VKOC01001378.1, from coordinate 22,859 downwards.
TGTAGATTTGAATAACATTTAACACTTGAACTAAAATCTCGAATACCTGCATCAAATATTCTATTATATAATATGCAAAGTAAGGTGTTACAATTCAGTGTTTATGACGCACTCCATGTTCATCCTACATAATCATATTACATGAGTTTTATTCATATAGGTTTCTACACCGAAGCCCTGCCTTTGTAGTTAAATCTCGGAGGGGGGGGGCATGTCTGAAATCAGGGAAATCGACTAAGCTGTGGCAGACTGGTAAATTTCTTTTTTAAAGTGTTGAATAAACACTGTTGTCCCAATCAACTCCTTCTGTTAGAAACACATCTTTGAACACGGTGGCTGTAAAGTTAAATTCAACTCAGCAGTGTCCATACTGGTGAGACTATTCCTGATTTCATTTGGAGAGTCCAACTGTTGCGTTGAATGAACACTGATGAGTGACCAAGTTATAGGGATATTTCAGTTCTTTAATGTACTTTTTAAATGAAGCAAATAATCAAATAACTCTTGTATCACAGTGTTAATCCCAACTGACTTCAATACATCAGCCCACAAAAAAACTTCTAGTGTTTTATAAAATGCAATGTATTAAATTGATTTAAAAGCCATATTTAAAAAAGGTTATGTAAGCGGCTTGTTGAAACCGCTACATTTTAACCAATGTCAGGTGTAGTCTCAGATCAACAAGTTTAGGTTTTAGTGTATAGACCCACTTGGAATTCAATGAGAAGACATGAAGTGTATTGAATAATGATTCTGGATAGAGCAAGCAATTCTTTTTTCTCCAGAGAAGCAGCAAGCTAATGTTTCTAGGTAACAACTTCGACATTGACCTGAACACTTTTTTTTTTTTTAACAATTAAGTCAAAATTTTAATCTGACTTTTGTAATTTTGTGCTCTAAAACAGCACCCTTATCACCAAAATATTTGCCAAATGTAGCATTTTATTTATGGTTAATATCTTTGTACTTGGAAATTCCCCTTTAAGTGCTCTGTCCCTCTTACTCGTATGACTAGCTTAGCTGGTTAGATACACAGATAGAAGTCTAATAATACATTTCTCCCGGACTTATGCATAGCAAAACAGGATGGACCAGGATGGACCTGCGCTGTGTGATGAGTGTTGGCATCAGCCCATACCAGTAGTGGCTACGTTTTGGAACTACAAGTCTTGACAACTACAGTTCCCTGGATGCTCAGTTCTTGGTGCTCATAATAATTCAGAGATTCAAAACATTTGGCCAGCATTAAGCTACATGACCTTAAATAGTGTTCCCTGTGACTTTTTAGAAATAGTTAAAAAGTGATTATAAGCCACCTTCCTAAGATTGCTCTCCCTATGCTTTACTGGTGAAGCAAATTATTTATCGTAGTTCATTTGAAACCAGCCCAGCATGAGCAACCTACAGTCTGTTTCACACACAGTGGTCAGATAAGATGTGCTATTTTAGTCAGAAGAAAGAAATAAAACAACATTCCTGCTATACTTTAGCTATATTTTTTGCTACAACTCCCTTTATCTTTAGTGTCATAATAAAAGGCGTCAGTTTAAATTATAAAAATATATCTGTACCATTTAGTCTCTAATCGACAGGATACCTAGTGCAATCCGTAGGATTTTCACCTTCTATGGTTCCCTTTCATCTTCTGTTGGACCTCTGGGTACTAAGTTGCTGCAAAATCTTTGCTGTCTACTACACATTGGACACAGCAGGAGTGAGAAGGTTCTTGGAGTCGGGACTATAAAGACTCAAACATAGCCAAGAGATACTTTCACTTGAAGCCATGGGTCAAAATAAAGCAAAACAAAGAAAACAGAAAAAATAGAAGGAAGGGCCAAAATATAATCTCTGATCTGAACCCTCTCCATGGACTGGATCTCTCAAGAGGATAGAAGAAGAATACATAGCGTAAATCCATGGTGTACATAAAAAATGCATATAGGATGCAAATAGAGACTTCCACAGGAAACAATGATACAATTATACAAAATAAAATCACCAATAGCACAAAAAAAAAATCTTATGCCACCCCCACCCTATACTTCCTCTGGGGATTAAGGATGAATGACATCTAAGATAATACAGCAAAACTCCTCTCTATATATTCCTCCTTCCTTTCGCCAATAGTCCAATCCACATCTGATTCATGATAATGAAACCAGTGGCACCTGTGACTTCAATCTCACATTGTTTGCCTCATTGTTGATCCCATGAATAACACATGAGATACAGGTTTTAATTGCAAATGATTCCCCTGTACTACTGCTGTAAATTCGAGATATCTTTCTAGAGTTCATAGTGCAGACTTTACAACTATAACATTTAAAAAAAAAATAGGTTTCTTCTCTAAAATCATACTCACGACTAGCATACTTTTCCTTTTTGTTTTGCTCTTGTTCTGGATAGACCCTCTGTGAACTCATTATTTTTTCTATTGTTGATGCCATCTTATGAATGGCACAACGTCATTTGCATGATGGCACTTGTGGTTGCACCTTCGGAGCAATCACAAGGCTAACTGGGTAGGGGGGTTGTGTTGCTACATGCCTTCCTAAGCTGTTTTAGCCGGGCGCTGCCGCGATCTCTGATGGTCGGATCGGCGGCGGCCTTTTTCTTGCGGGGAGGGCTTTCCTGAGTAAGTCTGGTGCCTAAGATTTATTTATGTATGAGTGATTTTATGTTTTATTATTTGTATGTTAGTGTCGTTATTGTTTCCTTTGGAAGTATCAGTTTGCATGCTGCTAATACAACATCTACTAGTCCCTGCTGACCCCCCTTGCTGACTGTTTGGCATTGGTGGAGAACTAGAATCATTCCACGATAGAGCCAGGGGTCAACCAACTTCACCAAGCAACATGTCACACAGTGCCACCTTTGCCATTGTGTCTCCCCAATACCTTTGTTACAATCTTTACATTCTTGTTGCAGTTACTTACATCTCTGTTATGTCCTTGTTACCATACATCTTCATTACCAGTTTAACCCTGTGTGTGTTAGCCTTTCATAGACTTCATCACAGTATTAAACCCTCCATTTTCTTAACAAAGCATTTTCTTGTGATTATTCAAGCTATGTGGATTTAAACAATTTACCCCTAGGCGAAGGTGTGTCGGCACCTGGAATCCCCTTTTCCCAAATATATCAAATTTCTGATAAACTACATATCATTTGACTGCATTAAATATACAGTATTTTCTGCAATATATAAAAGAATTTTGTTATAAAGATTGCTAGACGGTAAAATTACAAACATGTCAGGCATAACCTCCATAAGAGAAAAAACTAATATAAACCTGGCCCCTAAAATCATCTTACATTAATTATCTGATGTACCATAGTTAAAAAAAGGTTAATAACAAATTGCACCCTACCAGCCTTGCTTAGATTGTGGTGGAATTACCCTCGAAAGGAAAAGGCATAGTGGTGGGTATTAAATTTAGCATTTTTCTACTCTGTCCTCTCGTGATATCATACAGGAGGTATTGTACAATATTATGTATTCTTCCAATTTTGATGACTTATTTTCTGCTAAATCTTCGTATTTTATTATATCTTCATTTTTTAGGACTACTTTGAAAGTTATTTTTCCATTGCCTCAGCAGTACCAGCGGTACCATGTCTTGTACTGAATTTCTTTCTCGTCAACAGGTAAAACGTACATTAGTTCTAAAAAGTTCTGTTATGTTTGGTCAAGAATGTAATAATTTATGGCAACAGAAAAGAAATACGCACAGGGTATTTATAGAATAATCAGTATGATTATGCTATCCACGCTATATGTTTAAGGTTAAACAACGTTTTAGATTGATAGATTACTATGAATATATGCATTACTACACATTAGTCATATATTTACCCAAATGTGCCTCATCTCAGTAGTGGTGATGTATATGTATTCATTTAAATGTATTTATTTGCTGAAGAGACATTGGCAAGAGATTGCAGTTTCAAATCACCATCTTCGCTGTGATTACGATGGATTTATTTCTCGATCTCTGCCAACCTTAGTGTATAGAAGAAGAAGAATTCTCACCTAATGATGTATTTTCAGCCAAGTCCAAGGAGGAGATTAAATAAGCCAGATGCTTATCACAAAATGATGCACCGCATATGTTTTTATCTTGTTTTATTTAGAGGGTTAATGTTCCTAGCATACCTTTTTGGCCGCCCTACGCCATCTTCCCTGGCAGTGTCTGATAAGAGACTGTGCTGGGTCGGTTTCTTTTCCTCCAGGACAGACAGCTAATTATTTCCCACTGATGGGAGGCTTGGGAATGTAGTCACACTGGGATCTGCATCCCCTGAGTTGAGGTTATTAGCATTGGTTTCTGTCATTGGTATACAACCTGTTAGGCTGAAAATAGATTATTTATTACACAGGTTAGAGGCGAAGAGCTGTAAATTGTGAATAATCAAGTCTTTGGGAAGCAGCAGTTCAAGTTAGAGGCCAAGTATTTTTCTCACCCCAGAAAATAAACCAATAAAAAAACAACTTTTACTTACTGGTTTAATTGTTTTACATTAAGCTGACAGTATAAAGATGTGTTCCTTAACGCACATTGACAAATAGACCACTCCGGTACAAATTTACGTAATTTAACCTTTTCACAGGCTAGATGATCATCTAATATGTATGGGGGTTGTCACTATATTAACCTATTCTTTATATGGCTATTTTAGATCCTAAACATAAGACCTTTATTGCGATTTAACCAGAGTGGGACTGCTGAGTGCTCTGTAACATCACTCACTACAGAATTCCAAACTGCCTCTGGAAGCAACATCAGCACAAACGCTGTGTGTTGTGAACTTCATGAAATGGGTTTCCATAGTCAAGCAGCTGCACACAAGACAAAGATCATTATTATACGCAATGCCAAGCATCAGCTTGAGTAGTCTAAAGCACACCACCACTGGAAGTCTGATGGGCGAATATGGGTTTGGTAAATGCCAGGATAATCTTCCGAAATGCATGGTGCCTGCTGTAAAGTTTGATGGAGGAGGGATAATGGTCACTGCTGACGTGACCTGGAAGGTCATCGGAGGACAGGATATCCCCTGCAGGGTCTGTTCAGGACCCTACTGGGATATCCGATCGCTCCGATGAGGCACAGATCACAGACACAGTGTGATCGGTGCAGGGGGTTCGCAGGGAGGAGAGTGAGAAACCATGTTTCTTACTCTTCTCCCATGCTGAAAAACTAATCAAAGAAAAATAAAATGTTAGTGATTGAAATAAAATCACTAAAACGATACAATAAATAATAATTTTAAAAAAAGTGAGCTAAGTGATGTCATTGTGACGTCACTGGCATTAATAACATGTTCAAAAAAAATCCCGTTGCCCTAACACAACATCTAAAAAGTATAACCCTCCTGCCCCTGTTCACAACCCCCTAACCCGTTAAGCCATAAGCATAAAAATTCTACGAATAATGTACACCTTATAGTATGTTCCCTATAAGTGCTAGGAAGGTATGGAAAATCTATATAAATTAGGTATTTCTGAAATCAGGACACCTGAATTGATACATTTGGAGGGGATTTTCCATCACTTTACCTAATTTTGTGTGGATTCAGAGAGGAAAATGGATTAAAAAAAGTTTTTTTTTTCTAATTTTTGCTAAATTTCTCATCCTAAATTTTCAGCTAATCGTCTAACTATGGTATACAAAAAGAAAGTTCTATCTCTCCTTGAAAAAACATATATAGTTACATGAGTACACTATTCACAGGAAAAGAGAATAATCGCTGAACCGACATACCGCAAAAATGTCAAAATTTCTCCGGGCTCTGAGGTACCAAAACCCCCTGGGACTGAAGGGGTTAACAGCCTAAATATATAGTATGCTCCCTTATAGTATACTACCTCTTATTATTCTTAATACATTTGGGAAAGGTTTTCTGAAATGTTATAGCGATCTCTGTTATTAGACGTTATCCTGGTAATGTTGTAGTGACTGGGCTCAGTATAATCATTTTTAATGTATATTTTTTTTTTAAAAGATATTTTTTAAGAGTTTCTCACAAAAGAAGAGAGCATCCTTCTTAGTTTAAAGGCAGTAATCAAAAAGAAGGGAATTATAGTCATACATTCCTGTTCATAGTAAGTATGATCAGCCATCAGGATCTCTATCGCACGAATCAATGTTTCTAGTAGTGTTAGTTTGGGGAATTCAAACACTTCTATGTGTAACTTGTGCTCACTGAACATATTTACACTTAATCTGTAATTATGGAGCCAGTCATGTCGTTAAAAGACCTAATGTGTCTATCCTATGTTTCATCTAAACGATCCCCCAGCTTATACAAAATCCTTGCAGATGTACTATTATATCCTAGTTTCCATTTGAACCATGTCTTTAAGTGCAATAGTAGTAGTACTAATGCAGCCAGAGCCATCACTTTTTACCAAAGGAAAAAAATTAACAAAAGAAGAACTACCGTATTTGTGACCCTGATTATAAGATGACCCCCCAAAATGTAAATATTAATTTAGGGGGAAAAAAAGCCTGAATATAAGACTACCCTATAAGAAGAATTTTTTTCATATTTAATAAAAACTAGGATGTGATTTTTTGTTTTTATTTCCTTTTGCCAACCTGCACATCTGCCCCCCAGATATGCCTTATACCCCCTATATGCCACTTTGCCACCCCTGATATGCCTTATACCACTTAATTTGTCACTTATCGCCCCTGATATGCGCTTGATACCCCCTATTATGCCACTCTGCCGCCGCTGATATTCGCTTGTTAACCCCCTATATGCCACTCTTGCTCCCTGATATTCCTTTTAAAACCCCCTATCATGCACTCTGCCGCCCTGATATTCCGTTAATCCCCCACTCTGCCTCCAGGAAGCCCTTATACCCCCTCCCCAAATGCCACTTTTACCCTTCCCTGACTTAACCAGTGCATCCCTAGACTTCTCCCTGTGCTTCAGATTCCTTGGTGTCTAGTGGGGCAGCCATTGGAGGTCTGCGCTATGTGCAGACAACCTCCGCTGCTGTTGACGGCACTTCGGTCGGGACTTCTATGAATGAGCACCGGAAGGTCATGTGATGCAGGCGCTCCATCATAGAAGCCCCAGAGGAAGTGCTGGCAGCAGCGGAGGTTGTCTGCGCGTATCGCACAGACCTTCACCGGCTGCCGGAGAGGAGGATCCGGTCCCCTGCAGCGCTGTGGGGGGATCTGGATCTTAGTCTTGTAGTCAGACCTCTATTTGACGACCTTGAATATAATACAATAGTTATTTTTCAGAGCAATGACTTATAATCGAGCAAATACGGTATATGGGGAAAAATAATGATGGCTATCCTGACAACAGGAAGTTAAGTTGACTGCCTCCATGATATATATATAACATCGGTTTGTAATGCATGTATATTGCATATATTAATATGAAACCTTTACATATTTTCATTTAGTGCCTAGAACTATAAATTGTAGGATGTGGAAAAGTGACAGATATGCTTTAAATATATTTTTGAACACCTGTGTTTATCTTTTTAATCTTTGCATCTTTGACCACTAAAAGTTCCAGTGAAGAAGTGGAGTCAAGGCAACTTTGTCCATGAGATCTATCCAGCCTTGGTGCTAATTACCACTTCACATTTTTCGTCCCTGTCTTTCAGGGTTTCCTCAAAAGTCCGGGTACTGTCCTCATTAGTAGTGATGCTGCTTATTTTCATACTGATCACGATGCTGGTGAAAGTCGACACATCCTCCTGGACACAGGAATTCTTCACTATAACATTGGTGTCTATAGCTATTCTGTCTGGAGCGGCAAACATACTCACTGCCAGTGTGTTTGGCATCACAGGGTGCTTCCCAATGAAACACTCTCAGTCTTTAATATCAGGTAACTGCATACAGTATTTTAAGTACAGTATTTTACATGCACTTTCGCTGTTGGTTTCCTGTATTACAATATCTTGTATTATATTTCTTGTATTGATATTACATAGAATTGCTACCCAGGTTTCCTCTACTGATGGATTTTGGCAAAAGTGCACCCTACAGTTGCAATACAATTACATATTTGTGTATGTAAATGGGTAAAACTACTCAATATTTCTTTGCAATTTCAGGAGCAATTGAACACTATTCACGTACTTTACTAGTGGTTGCTCTCTGACAGTTTTTCTAGGTATTACACACACGCGTTTACACCGTTAACTCAGAGATGCCCCATCTTTTAGTAATGGCTACTCTTAAACGGTCTTAGCTAATAATGCAAGAAAAGGAGAATGGTTTAGCTGCAAACATAAGGATTTTCAATAGAAGGAATATACCGGTATTTTTTTTGTTTGGAAACGTGTGCATCAATATAGAGCCCTGTGCCAGACTGCTTTCTTAATCCCGCTCCTGCTGAATTTCTGATCATTATCACCCGCTCCCACAAAGTGTGTGTTCCGCTCCCGCAACATGTGCGTCCATTCCCCCCGCTCCCGCAAATGTTTTGTCCCAGCTTTTAGAGTTGGTGAAGTATTTAATTAATGTTAGGGCTATGCTAAACTGTCAGAATAACTGACATAAAACATTGCGTTACATCAAACAGTCCGTAAGATAAACAAGGCTGAATATAAAATTGAGGCTAGGATCGCCTCTGAAATTGAATGTGAACAATTAAAAAAAAAAACAAAAAAAAACGCGGCAGCATTGTGGGAGTGCGCAGAATTACAGGGACCCGCTCCCACCCACAACACACAGAATACCACCCCCACCGGCAAGTTTTTTGGACCCCAATCCTCTTCATGAATACCATATTTGCTCAATTATAAGACAAGGTTTTTTTTCCAGAGCAAATGCTCAGAAAAATATCCCTCTTATATTCAATGTCGTCTTATAATCAGACCTCAAGTAGAGGCCTGACTACAAGACTGCAGGGGGCCTGGATCCTAACGTCTGGCAGCCGGTGGAGGTCTGCACGATGCACACAGACAACCTCCGCTGCTGCCGATACTCTTTTGCCGGGGCTTCTGTGACAGAGCATCGGCATCACATGACCTTCCGGCAGAAGTATTGGCCAGCAGCAGCTGAGGTTTTTTGACGTCCATCGGCTGCACCACTAGACAGCAGAGAGTCTGAAGCACGGGGGGTGAAGCAAGTCTAGGGATGCACTGGTTAGTCAGGGGGGGTGGTTAAGAGTAGCATGGGGGTTATAACGGTTTTCTGGAGACAGAGTGGCATATAGGGGTAAAAAGGGTTATCTGGGGGGGCAGAGTTGCAAATAGGGGTGTATAAGGGATATCTGTGGGGCAGAGTGGAAAATAGGGGGTTAAAAGACATATCTGGGAGGCAGAGTGGCATTTAGGGAGGTATAAAGCATCTGGGGGGGGGGGTAGCAAGCCGTGCAGGAGGATGTGCATAACTGGGCCAGAGCGCAAATTAAAATGCAAATAAAATGAAATAAAAACAAAAAGACACTGGGGAAATGATGGATTCAGTTCAATGAATTGATGGTAAACGGCACCATGCTTCTAAATACTGTGCAGCCAACAGTTTATTGCAATCACATGTTGAGCTGTAGAAAACCTTTGTCCAAAAAGGCAAAAATGAATGCAGTTTACATGTCAAGTGTCACAGCCAACCACAACTCCCAGCACCACTTGCAAGGACTGCCTCTGTCACCTCTGTAAAACCACCGCCACGCTATCCCTTCTGACCTGCCTGCTTGTGACACCATGTTGGAAGCTACCCTCAGCTTCATCTACGATTGGATCTCCAATACCATCCGTTTGTGTTTCAGCTGTTTTAAAATTCCCGACCATAGGACATGGGTCATCAGGTGAAAAGGAGGGCTAGAGGATATTTACACCAGGGGCCTTATAACTTCCAGCATCCTCTGCTGGCTTATGCCCCATCAGTTCAAACCTAAATATGCAGATATATGAGGAGGGAGGAGCAAACACGCCAAAATTACCAGCAGACATAAACTTTGTTATAAGCTTGGCCAATTCAGGGATTCCCAGAGCTGTCCTTCTACCCATTTATTTCTTATCCAACCCCTCCTTGTAAATCATCTGGATGCTCTTGCAACAGAAGATAAACCCTTAGGAAATCTGGGATGGCTGGTAGAACCTTTAGACTTTGAAGAATTCATTATGTTCCTCTTGATTGATTTCTCTGATACATTTGTCAGTAGCCTGCCTCTAGTCTAGCAATCAGGCTTTGCTGAAATTGATTATGTCTCAAAACCACCGCAAAGTATGAAAGGCAAACTCCAACCATCATATTCACATGATAATATGTATCGTAATAATATGTATCATAATACATGTGATGGCGGAGAAGATTCTTACATTTATTTAACAGGTTCAATAGGTGCATATGAAAATACTTTTATATGCATTAATTGGTTAGGGGCTCCCTGCAGGGGCGGGCTCAGCGGGGGGCAATTGTCCTCAGGCCTCCCTAAATCTAAACTAAACGGCCGTGGGCCGGCACACCGAGATGCCATTGCAGCTGAAGCAGCTTCGAGTTTTAAAGCGGCCATAAGACCACCTCCGCCGTCCGCCTAATGATTTTAAAGTGACCAGCTTGTCTGCACCATGTCGCCCGGTGCCTCAGTGAGACTGTTCCTCCCACCCCTTTGAAGACACAACGTGACACTCAAGGGGGCAGACTCACACGGAACAGTACCTTGTACCAGTTAGAAGAACATGTCGGAAGAGGGCCATCTGCAGGGGAACTAAGCCAGCAAAACTTAAGTATTTAAAAATGAAATAATAGCTGGGGTGTTAGATGGAAGGGGACCCACATTCAAAGGGGAGGATACCTTGCAACAACAATTAAATACAAAAAGGGGGTATATGTACACAACAGGCTGGTTGGGGCATCACATAACTCAGTACACAAGGGGGCTGGCTGAAGGCACAAATACTCATGGGGCAATACACAAGGGTGTGGGGGGAATACATTAAAACTAAAAGGGGAGGCCTGGATGGGGCATCAATACACAAGGGGGAAAACACACAAAGTGTGGAAAACATTTTTAATGCTTTGTGTAACTTAAGCCATACTGATACAGGTGTCTGTTTTGCAGAGGCTGTCCTGGTGTGTGTGTGTGTGTTTTTGGTGTCTGGTGTGGCTGAGGCTGTCCGGTGTTGTGTGTTTGGCTGTTGGTGTGGCAGAGCCTGTCCTGGTGTGTGTGCCTGAGCCTGGGCTGGTGTGTGTTTGGGTGTAGACATGGCAGAGCTTGTCCTGGTGTGTATTTGGTCACCTGGTCACCTGTTTCCTCTTTACTTACTGTAGGAATAAATTGAACAATTTATCTAGAGATAACACTCCCTCCAAAATGTGTAGTCACTTCAGAGGACAAAACTTTCTAGGCCCAGAAATCAGTGAGTGGAAAAGTAAAGGTTTTGTGTTATTTACTCTATTTCAATATGCATATTTTATTGAAAAGGATTAGTGGCACTTATTTGTAGTTTCTGATGAACTTCCAATCCTATCACATTACATCAATATGCGTTAGAAAATTAGGAAAAGATGGGCATAGATGGTGGGCTGATTTGGTGGTGCAAAGGGCCACTTGACTAGACTTGCCCCCCCCCCCCAGGCCTTAGGCTGCCAGCCCTCCACTGTGACACTGTAGTGTCCCTTTAACAAATTTACTGTAGAACCATTGATCAGTAACCATCTGTCTCACGTGAAGAACTGTCACAATGGAGAGTATAACTTTACATTCGATTGAAATAGTCTTCTATTGTGAGAACATCTCTAAACAGGTTTCGGTGAAAACTGGCTGTACTGCAGCTGTGGCCTGGGTTTTTCAGCGATTCAGCAAAGGTTTATTTTCTGAGGAAGTAAAACTAGCAACATAAAATTCCAGAACAAAACGCTTTTCTTTGCTGTGTGAAGCAATACCACTGTTCTTTGCATACGATCACCAACTACATTCTTTTAGTTTATTAACCCTTTAAGTCCTATAAACTATCTGACAGAAGCACACCAATCGTATAATAAAATAAGAACGTTTAACAAGAACATAATAGGTTTTTGGTACAATGCACTCTAAAAACTAGAGTTTCTGACCATGACGCCATAAACAACAAAACTGGAGCAACACAAAATAAATTAACATTTGTTGTGTTTTGTGTATATATACATTAGCTGTTATATAACTCCTTAGCCCTGAGCCCATATACTTGTCTGGATCTTTTAGGTTAATAAGGAAATAATAATTTCCTAAGTGAGAATAAAAAACAAACTCGACTCTTATTGGAGTCCTCTATGACCTGTACTTTGCTGGTCCTTGCTAAGAAGCCTGATTTCTCCTTCCTGTTAGATGCAGTTAAGACTCTGGAACTAACCTGCCAAGCTAAATGCATGTTTTGGTATTTACGCTTTTTAAAAAAGAGTTGCTGCTGGGTGCTTAAGTTGCCCCGGAAGCACAACACTCCCCACTTCTTTTGCCTTTGGGGAGTGTGTATGTGCATGTCCTGCTTCATAGTAAAGAAGTGAGTGTACAGCCTGTATAACAGTGTACATTTGCTGACCCTTCAAAATAACTCCACACAACCATTAATGTCTAAACCTTGGCAACATTGTCCAAATTGGGCCCAATTACCCATTTTCCCTCCCCGGTGTCATGTGACTCAGTGTTACAAGGTCTCAGGTGTGAATGGGGAGCAGGTGTGTTAAATTTGGTGTTATCGCACTCATACTCTCATACTGGTCACTGGAAGTTCAACATGGCACCTCATGGCTAAAAACTCTCTCAGGATCTGAAAAAAGGAATTGTTGCTCTACACAAAGACAGCCTAGGCTATAAGAAGATTGCCAAGACCCTGAAGCTGAGCTGCAGCAGGGTGGGCAAGAATACTAATTGTTATGTCCAGTTTTCCCATCATACTGCACTGCGGAATATGATGGTGCTATATAAAACAATAAATAATAATGTTAAGTGTGCAATCTGTATCAGAGATTGACTTGAAAAGCCTACCATGGGTACTAGTAGGAAGTTTTAACATACGTTCTGTTCTCTACCTGCATGTGCACCGCAAGTCCTAGAGATACAGTAATAGTTGTATAAATGTGGGAGAATTAGGAGCAGGCATAATCTGGAGCATGGCAGTTCCTCTTTAAATATCAAATGATGGTAGCATTTACCCACAAAAAAGGCCCACAGACATGCATCTCCTTCCAGTCATCCGTGTGCCGTATTTAATTACATATTTTCCCTGGATCTGTACTATTTGCATATTTGATAAGGTTGTGATACATTCCAATGAATGATGAGTCCCCTGCAGGATTTTACATAGTAGTATTTTTTCCTTCTTTTGTTTTTCTATCTACATTTGTCATGTTAACAGATACTTTTGTTATTTATTATTTGTAAATGTCTCCGTGGGGTAAATAAAAAAAATTATGCATTCGTTTAGGGCCTTGCTATGCTTTATTTTAACCTCATGCTATTTATTTTTTTTTCTTTTTGTAATCTTGAGAGAAGTTCTTATTTCCTTAACAATCGTGACTAAACGACAGGTTTATTTACTTGCAAGTAAATTGTAGGTGAATCGAGAAATATTCTCATATATATGAGAATATGAAAATATTCTTCCCAGAAAATGGAGAAAAATGTATTCCATTCATGTTTTTTAAAAGAAAGAACATTTAGAAGAATCAATAAAATCACATATTTTTGTTTATCATATTCTTATCCACTATCCTATGTAGCTTGCAAAATTAAGCTTTATGGCCATCTATGTACGCCGTACATTGTGGCACTTATATCCCTCCCCAGGCTGATCAGCAACTTTTAGGAAAAGTGCCCAATGTGGAGGGCCTTGCCCTTCATGTGAGCTTTCAGGAAATATATAGTTTTATTTATTTTTTATTTTTTTACCAGTAAAATGGAATTTATTGTATCATATATTTTTTTATTTATAAAAGAAGATTGGGTTATCAATATTCAGTACATGTTTACAAAAATATATACTTAAGTCTACAAATATTCAATAAAAATACTTTTCCTAAAGAATCTTGGCCATGACATTACTGCACATTGTTTTCATCACCAATATCTATGAAGTAGAAAATCTGTTTTTTAAAAAAAATGTGCAAAATGGTACATTTATGAAACAAAACAAACAACCCACATAAAGACCAGTAGACAAGTGAGTTAGTAACATCTTAAACAAATAAATTGAAGTGATAGGAATCTATATACAATACCTTGCTTTTGACTGCTGGATCTTCTCTCAATAAATTTACCAAGTCTGTCAGAACCTCTACAGCCATAATGGTCTTGTAAAACAGTGCTTATCCAGGACGGTTCATAAAAATAAATGAGCTGTGTATCTTGGCCATAAAGCACAACAGCATCGCTATGCTTTCAACGCAGTAGAAACGTAAACACCGCTAAAACAAGTACTGTATTGACATGAATATAAGCCTAGTTATCTTCCATGATTTTATTAATCATAAAAGTAATTTTCAGCCTGGAATCAAACCTTTACTAGGTTTCACTGTAAATCAATACACCCAGATCTAACGGTGGACAGCCGATATTGGTTCCCAATGTACACACAGGTTCTACACACTGTAAAGTCCACTCCAGAATTGACTGTGGCCACTTATGGGCTGTATAATGCAGGCTCAACCTAAATCATTGGCTTTAAGCTTTGAGTTAAGATAACATACCAACTTTTGGAGTGCCCAAGAAATGGCATGTGTTGATTGGTCGGTGGTTGGCAAGTAGAAAACTATACAACTATTGCTGGGGGACAAGATTTTTTTTTTTAAAATTGTTTGGTACCTGCTGGTGTCCTTATTTTTAGTTAAAAAAAAAATCAGCCTAGAGCATTGAAATGGTGGCTTACCAGTGCGTATGTTCTTGAGCTTAATACAAAATGAACAATCCTAGTTAAACATTTGAACCCACTTGCCATAGTCCCACTGTTACCTCCCTATATAAATTGAAAACCTAAACATATCTTTGTTATAGCTTGCTGTTGTTTCTGCAATAAAATATTACACTTATTAATTATTCCTCCTCTGAGTCTGCATCACCTCCTTTCCTATGGTTCTAAGCACTTATTTTTTATTTTTTGCTTACAACAGAATTAGGTCTAATTAGTTATAATTAACTCCAGTGACAGGCAAAGAGAAATCTAATTCTCGGGGCTGTCATTAACAATCACAGGCTGGGGAATACAAAAGTATGAGCAAGTCCCGAAGCATGCCAAATGATGTTTGATTAAGTGGAAGAGAAGCTGAGAAGACCAGTTTAACCATTTAATACCCATTGTAGACTGTTGCACGTTACATTGTTGAAATTGTTAAAACTTTGCAAATGTAATATTTAGAGCCATCGAAGAGATGTTGAAGCATTTTGTAAAACTGAAAAATTGCTTTTCTAAGCCTAGATTAGATTAACATTTATGTTTGGTTTTTCAGATGTACATCCTAGTTGTTATATGTTTATGTGATTCCCAAACTATCACAAGGACGTACTAATTTGCATATGATGATGTCACAGGGATTTATTCAGTAAAAGCTTGAATGACCAAAAACCTCCATGCGCATACCTAAATGTGTACATTTTGAGATCCGTTTAATTCGCTAGCTCAGCTGGGGGGTATAGAGTTTGTTTCCCCATTTCTCAGTGTTATTTTTTCAATAGGTTTCTTTGTAGATGTGACCGTGTATTTTTGTGGATTCACTATGCTTATATCAAATGTACTCACCACACATACATTCTGTGCTCATACTCTAAATTAAAATACTACAAGGAATGAATTAATGTTACCCATGCTTGTGACACCTTTGTCATCCTTCCACATTCTAACTGATAATTACAGCTCTATGTGTTTTAACTAATTACTCTTAACTATGATAACTGCTAGTGTCTATTAAGCTTCATTTTGGTAATCACCTATTAGCATTAACAGACACTGCAGTTTAGTAATAACTCCCCTATAATCATGTATTTTCTTGCTCCTTTGCTGAGGACATTATTGAAATGGTTAGCATCTATAACTGTATTAATCGTCCGCCGCGGCTTCTTCTTCTCTGAGTTCCATAATTAAGTGTTGCTTCACCGCACCAAACCTTAATTAAAAGTACTGCTATGTGCACTGTGTTCTTTCAAGGTCATTTTCGGGCTGTGATTATATTTTCAACTCTAATGCTTGCTTAGCCACATGTCCACATCACATAGCAAAGCATCTCATTCTGTCTTATGTAGCATGACCAGGTGTGGTTTGGAATTCATGGATTGGACCTTAAAGGGGATTTATTCTGTTTGCAAAATCCTATATTTTGCAGTTCAGTACCCTTGTACATCTAGGGAAAAAAATGCAGAATGTGGATACTGAAAGCAGCCATCTTAACGTCATGTTCTCAGGATTTGTATTATTCCTCCCAGTGATACAATACCTTATGTGTGTTAAATTCTGCCCTGTCTGAGTTCTTCTTAACCCCTTAACGACAAAGCCCGTACATGTACGGACTCAAAATGAATTGTTTTCAATGGGTTTAGGGGCCGCCCATTGTCCTTAAGGGGTTAAAACAGTGGAGCGAGGAGCACAAAGAAATCAATCATGGATAGATTGTGTCCCTTAACAAGAAAAAGAAACACAAAATGTAGAATGTTTTTAATAAGTTAGTTTACATGTTAAAAGCTGTGAAGGGATTGGCTCTCCTTTAACCACATTTTCTTTTTTTTGTTTTTACAGGTCAGGCAATGGGTGGCACAATTAGTGCATTGGCAGCCATAGCAGACCTTTCAGTAGCATCTAACGTCACAGTCAGCGCATTTGCTTATTTTCTCACTGCAGATGGTTTTATTCTCATATGTATTATTGTGTACCTGATTCTTCCCAAAATGGAATACTCTAGGTAATACCATTATTACTATTATTATTTATATAGCACCAGCAGATTTAGTAGCACTATTTCAATGAGGACGAATCTGGCATATCGAGCAATTTTCAGCCTGGACCACAGGCTGGACATGTAGTGAGTGTATCTAGCTAGTGGCCACACGTATGTCTTTGGTGGCTGCTAGTCTTAAACCCTTCTGCCCCCTATAGACGTACTTGTACGTCCTAAAAATGCATTTAGTTAAGCCCTCCTGTGTTCCAATGGCATATTGTGTTAGCTAATAGAAGTTTAAGTTTAAAAGGGGAATCAATCATTAGAAAACCCTTTTGCAATTTTGTTGTAGCTTGAAGTTTCCTTAAATACACCTAAGTGACCCCAAACCTTTGTATATATATTAGATTTAGTTGGGTTTTTGTATTCCGTTTCTTAGTTCACAAACTCATGTGCTTTACATATATATTTTTAAAATACTGTTTTCTTTTCCACTCCCCCAGTTACTATATGAATATCGCTGAACGAACACCTAACGGTTTACCAGAGAGTACTAGTCAAGCAGATGATGTTTCCTTATCCACATCAAACAAGAACTCTCCTCCAATATTTCCAATCCTTCACAAGGTTTCAGTGCTTGCTGCTTGTTTGTTTTATACATTTTTTATAAGCATTATTATTTTTCCGGCTATATCTGCTGGCATTGAATCTGTGGACAAAAATTCAGGTAGCATCTGGACCAATAAATTGTTCACCCCACTAACATGCTTCCTTGTATATAACTTTGCTGATTGGAGTGGACGGCAGATCACAACATGGATTCAGATCCCTGGACCAAAAAGCAAGCTATTGCCAATGCTTGTTTTGCTCAGAAGCATATTTATCCCCCTGTTTATGTTCTGTAATTATCAGCCTCGAAAACACATTTACACTGTACTCTTTCAAAGTGATGTCTACCCTGTTGTGTTCATCGCACTTCTTGGTCTAAGCAATGGTTACCTCGGAACATTAGCGATGGTGTACGGTCCCAAAATAGTTCCAAAGGAACTGTCAGAGGGTACGGCCATTATGATGTCCTTTTTTTTAAGTGTAGGTTTGGCTGTAGGATCAGCTTTTTCTACACTTGTTCATTTAATATAAACTATTGATAGTGGAATGCCTCACATTTCTTCTTTAGAAGGATCAGATATACCTTCAGATGAAGAACATATTCTCTCTCCTAAGACTTGAAGCTTAACCAGCACTAGATTGAATTTAAGCAGGACATTAGAAATGATCAGTGCATTCCAATTTGGCAAAAAATGAAATACTGTTTTATTTTTTTATTTAAAATCTTTTAATTTTTTTTTATGTTGTATGTACGTCATTGTTTACAACTTGTACATTGCGTCTTGTGTAAAACTTGTAATGTCAACAATGATTTGTATGATTGCTCTGCGTACAGCACCACATGATATGTTGAAGTTTTACGAAGAAACCCATAATGCTGAAATTTAGTATATGTGTTTCAACATTTTAGACCTTTTACTGCATGGAAATAAAATGTCTTCTAACCTATTCATTGATATATAAGGGCATTGTTAAGTTTTGTCATTTTTAAGTCACATAACCAAATAAAAAATCTAAAATCAATATCCAAAACGTCCCACCGACACATGAATGTCTAGAAATATGGGCATTTGAAGGACATTGAATATACACCAATTTGTACTAGCAAACAACCGGGCAGGTCCACCCTGAAATGTTACTAAATGTGAGTTACCTCAAAATAAACCTAGAAACCTACAGAAGAAAGTAACATTATGGTTATGGTATGGTTAGTTTAAATAAGTATTTATGATTGGAATGTGAAATAGGCTGAGGTAAAATACAGCAGGCATTATTAAAACTATCCAAAATAGTTTTGATAGAAAAGAACACAAATGTTACTAAGCAAGGCTGCTGAGACGAACTACTGTCTGACCTTCTAACAGAGAGTAGTTTTAATAACTTCATTATAAGTGTTCAGTTCTAAAAGTTATGGAGTTATCTTCCTTGTGAGCTTTACGAAAATCTTTCATGAAGAATTCATGATTTTGAACCTAAGAAAGTGAGCTGATAAAATGCTTTTAGATTAATATTCTCCATCTAAAAGAGACAGTCTTTTTTTCTGTTAATGGCGCAGGTTACTTATTTTTTTCATAGAGCTAGTACAAGAGAATGAAGCCCTATTCTTAGGAGCTTACAATCTATTAGGAGATTGAGACCAAGAGCAGGAACTTCCAAATACCCTTGTTTAGGAAGGACACAGAAACCCTCTGTTTCTTTTTCTTGGCTCTCTTTTCTAGGTGTTCAACATGTTAGATAAGTGTACCACAGTGTTTAAGTCACAATAATATATAACAAGTGAAGTTTATAAATGAATCTGTGTAAATGATACACATTATACTTCCAAATACCTTAGTTCATGACACTAATAGCTATCATGATGTCATAGGTCATGTCATAGAAGAGTCTTGGTAAAGCTCTTACCCAGCATTTAACCAAAGCTTCAAATGTATCCCTTTGTGGCCATTTACTCCTGTATAAATTTGGAAGAAAAACATCCCTGGTTGATGGTTTTATATAATTGCATGACAATAATAATGAAAAATAACGCAGTTTAAGATTACATCATGTTTGTGATTGTTCTGTGGTTTAATCTGTGTGTATTTTTATGCAATACGCACCTTGTTTGGCATGTATATGTATTGCCTATGTACTTATGGTCAATTTACAGCACATTTATTCTTTCAATAAAAAAAGGTTAAATTAAGAAATGGGTCAGTTTTCCCTTGTTCACCAAAATATAACAAGGAATACCCTGCTTGAAGAATCAACAGCATGATCAATACTGGAGGTCACGCTAGACTTGGTCAACATATGCAATATGCAGAGCCATAACCCCAACCACATTGAACACCTTTGGGATGAACTGGAACAGAGATTGCGAGCCAGACCTTCTCGTCCAACAGCATTGTTGGCTATGGGAACTGTATTGATCCAAATGCAAGGAATTAAATGCATTTTTTTCTAAAATATATTTTTGTGTATTTGGTTCTTCCTATATTACGGAAAAAAATAGACATAGTATGGGTGTTTCTTAATGTTCTTCATTGAAAATAATTAATAAAGTAACATATTGAGTATGATCAAAAATATTTCTTCATATGATAGTCTGCTAAAAGGCATTTTTCAATAAAAAAATTGTCCTGTACATAAGGTTTTTTAAAAATTTTTATGCAATCTAACTTACTCCTAATGCATTAAAAAAAAAACCTGTAATTTTACAAATGTATGAAAAACTTGTAAACATAAGAATATGACAAAGGCAGAGCCTAAATGTTAACGTGGCATTACCGAACAACACTGCTGTACATATAGGAACTGTCACTGAGTGTTAAACATTAATCAATTTAAGAGTGTAAAATGGTTTAAATGTTAAGATTTTTAAAATGGTTCGGTGGTTTTTAAGAATTTATTGATAATGATTTTGCACTCATATTCCATCCAATTTGCTTAGAACATGACATCTCAGCTCTTTTTGCGTTTTCAAAGCGAAGGAATCGAGAGTAGAGGACTAGATGTGTGCCTTTCTTGTGCGGTATTATAATGAGCTCTACCACAGCTAATGTTGTTATGATTTTGTTCAAATATCTTTGAAGAAGAAAAAAAAATTGTTAACTCCCAAGTGGTAGTTGTTACGCCGGATCAGGCACCACAGGTGGTGGACCCACGATGCAGAAATATCTCCGATAAACAAGCCGGGATCGAGACAGGCAGCACAGGATCAGGGTCAAAGAACAAAGCCGAGGTCGGGACGGGCAGCACAGGATCAAGGTCAAATAACAAAGCCGAGGTCTGGACGGGCAGCGAGGATCAAGGTCAAAAACAAAGGTGAGGCTGGACGGGCAGCGCAGGATCAAGGTCAAATAACAAAGCCGAGGTCTGGTACACGTGGAGATCAATCAAAGAACAAGAGCACCCAGAGAACATTAACATGACTCGTTGAACGGGCAAGGAAACAAGGAACCAGGAAGGCTTAAATAGAGCCAATGGCGGGAGAGCAGGTAAGATGACGTCATCGCGACCGGCGCAATTAGCGTCGTCGCGATGGCAACAACGAACCGAAACTTCCTGCCTGTGTTACCTCCGTGAAAGACGCGGAGGAGCCACACAGGCAGGGGAGGTAAAACAACCTCCGCGGACATGCATCGGCGATCATACACTTGATCGTCGCCGGCATGCCCGCGGCGGTAGACTACGAGATCCTCTCTGCCTGTGTTGCTGCCGCGAGCGACGCGGCAGTGCCACACAGGCAGAAGAGGTACTGGTCGGGTGCCGCGAGCATGTAGCGGCGGATCGGTTCTCCGATCGCCGCTGATATGCTGTGGCAGCCCGAACAGAGCTGTCAGTACCCGAGAGGCGTGCCTGCTCAATACGCACGCCCCCTCGTGTGCGTGTAGAGCGCACGTCAGTACACGAGGGGGACGTGCGCGAGGAACGCCGCGGGACCCCGGCCGGACAGGTAGGTGTAACACAACCCCCCCTCCCAGGAGCGCGCTCCGGGCGCGAAGGACCAGGACGGTGAGGGAATCGGGCATGGAACCGGGAGACACAGAGAGGCGCGTGCACAGCGCGGGCAGGAACCCAGGTCCGTTCCTCAGGACCGTACCCACGCCAGTCGAGCAGATATTGGAGGGATCTGCGGTGCCAACGGGAGTCGAGCACGCGGCGGACGACGTGTTCCTCGTGACCGCGGACAAGGACAGGGGCAGGAGGACGAAGGGACACAGAATAGCGATTATCCACGCAGGGCTTAAGGAGAGATACGTGGAACGTGTTGGGGATACGCATAGACGGAGGAAGAGCAAGGGACACGGCAACCTCGTTGATGCGACGGACGATGCGGAAGGGACCGAGAAATCGGGGACCAAGGGTCCTACTGGGCTGACGTAGTGCGATGTTCCGTGAGGACAGCCAGACATAGTCGCCGACCTCGTAGCGAGGAGGCGCAGCACGATGCTTGTCAGCAGCAGCCTTGCTGCGGGTCTGGGCCTTGGTCAGCTGGTTGCTGAGGGCTTCCCAATGGGCACGCATATCGGCAACCCGTTCTTCGACGGCAGGAATGCAAGCACCGCGAGCGGCGGATGGCGGTGGTAGGACAACTGGATGGTATCCCAAAGCGGCAAAAAACGGTGAACAACGTAAAGATTCGTGGATAGCGTTGTTGTAGGACAACTCGGCCAAGGATAACAGAGACGACCAGTTGTCTTGGCGTTCATTAACGTATAAGCGCAGGTATTGCTTTAAGGTCTGATTGGTGCGCTCCGTCTGGCCGTTTGATTGCGGGTGATAGGCTGAGGACAGATGTGTCCGGATGCCTAACTTGCAGCAAAGAGTCCTCCAGTATCTGGATACAAACTGGGGACCCCTATCCGATACTACGTGGAGCGGCAGGCCATGCAACCGCACCACGTCTCTGATAAACACATCAGCCAATTGGGATGCCGTGGGTAGCTTGTGCAGGGCAGTAAAATGGGCCTGTTTGGAGAATCTGTCAACCACAACGAGGATGGTAGTGAACCCTTTAGAGACAGGAAGGTCGACAATAAAGTCCATAGATATATGAGTCCATGGGGTTTTTGGAACGGGAAGAGGTAATAAGAGACCAGAAGGCCGGGTGTGCACGGACTTGTGACGAGCACATTGGGGACAGGTGGCAATGAAGGCGTTGACGTCACGTGTTAAAGACGGCCACCAAAAGGTTTTCCGGATGTGGTACTCTGTTTTACGGGCTCCGGGATGGCCGGCCAGAGGTGGGTTATGACCCCAGTGGAGGACAGCAGCACGAAACCGCTGAGGAACGTAGAGGCGACCCGAAGGAGGACGTTGGGAAACGGTGATGTGCGCCTGTTGCATACGGATCCGATGCATCATGGAAGAAGTTAAGGCAGAGATGACGCGTGCTTGTGGAATGATGGGGGTTCCTCTTGGGTGAAGTCACGATGGCTA